>CAJDSM010025050.1:0-10960 GCA_903981925.1 Ostrea lurida | reverse complement strand
TAGTAGAGAAAATATGATTGTGTTCAGGGACTGCATTCAGGTTAGCATAGTAAACGCCATTNCAGTAGAGAAAATATGATTGTGTTCCTGCATTCAGGTTAGCATAGTAAACGCCATTGGAATCCATCCATGTCCATGAGTACATACGGGTTATGTCATCCCCAGTGCTACCTTCAATGTGCAATACTATCTACAATCAAACTAAACCGTCTTTATAACATGAAATAAGCTATAACTGATATAAGATAAGTGGTATTTTAAATACAAATTTCATTTTTGAATTACATGAGGGAAACAACTCCGATACTTCACCCCGGTATGCGTCTTATGCGCGTATCTGCGCTTCATTTAGAGAATACCCGCTTGAAGCGTTGATGTATTTTCAAAACTGAAATATATGCCATATTTTTCATTTTTACTTTTATTTCTGTTGGAAGTTCCAGTCGTTAAAATTGTTTTTGTTTTTGTAAATCATACGCGCATTGTTAACGACATGCCGCATTCATTATAGTTTGCAAAGATGTCAAAGGCAAACACTGAAAATGTGAATATTTCTTCATAGAATGTCGATGAAACTGTCTAGAATTCGCTGAATTTGGTATGAAAATGTGAACGTTTACCGCCATGCTGACATTATAAAAATAATAAATGAGAGTATGAACTGCGACGTTTCACGCCAGCATACTTCATAAATCGCCACCATGAAAAGTAGTCCGGTGTGAAGAGGTCGCAGTTCATGCCCTCGCGTATTTACATTCTTCTTTCGTTTTGTCTGAATTCCCAGTAGTTAAAATAGACATACTATATTTTATCAAGAGAAATACCCGCATTGTTTACAACTACATCGAGTTCATGAAGAAATGTTTATCATTACTATTTTTAAAGATACCGAAAAGGCAAAAGCATTGTGTATTGTAGCATAACGTGGATTATTCTTCTGAATAAAATGTCGTGTACCATATAATGGTATACGTTGAAATTAATATGTAAAATACATATATATCCTTATGAAATTGACGTCTTTTGATTTCTAATATATATTGCTTTCAACATGTTCTCCAATATACAATGAATAGGATAATATATTCTTCCAAATCTAACAACATCTGGACCCCCTCATCCAAAACAGTCTCGGATTGACATAACTTTGGTTCATTTTTTGCCATTGTCCATGTATAGGGCGGAAAAATCTCCTCCTCTCGTAAATTATGATGTACTTGTAGTTAAGAACACTCAGATTTCACTGTTGTGTACAAATATAGACCTTGCTGGGCTAATTTAAGAAGAGGATTATTGCTGTGTAACCGTTAATCTGTATTATGTGAATGTGGGTTGATGATTATCGATAAAGACGGCTATGAATGCACACCGGGCGGATCGGATACACCAGACTTAGATATGTATCAACTATCTATAAATTAATTGAATCGATATTCATCTTTGGAATGTTGCAATTGTGTGATGGAAGTCTGGGGTGATTACAACACTTGACCGCAACGAAATAAACAGTTGCTGTTCCGCAGACGTTTGCAGTTGAAATTTACACGCTTGTTTGTTCTAATATAACGTATATATTGAAAATGTAAATATTGGGCGGAGCTGTTATTTTAATAAACCTGGGTCCATAAATTAGATAGAGTGATATCTTTTAGTTAATCAAACTAAGCATTGAAGAAGGAATTTAACCCTTTTCAAATGATGATAGATAAAGCCAAAGAACCGACATTAACGAGATCGCGGGTAATTTACATTCCCGTATCCCCAGTGTTATAAAGAACGTAAAGAAGCAGGTATAGGTGTGAAAATATTGCAGAGGAAACTTTAGTCTGTAAGATTGAAACCCAGAGGCCCGGAACGTCACGAGACTTTATAAGAATGTAAAAATTCTGGGAAAGTTAATCATCCACCAGATGTTTAAAATTGTTTAAGATATCAACGATTTACATGATTAATGAAGAACAGGCCGTGATGAATAAGAAATCTCATAGCATATGGTAGATAATTACAATCTAATAAGCCACTTCATCTTGTTTATTTGTCTCGTTACACTAAAAAATAGCTGCGGATTAGGTGTCACAAGGTAACGCTTCCATAGCTTATGTTTGACATAAGATATTAATTTGATATATCGTGTCATAAAAGAAAACGCTTGTATGTAGCAGAAGCCAAAAAACTTGAAATCTTTTCAACAACATATTAACACCTTGTATGTTTACAGCCAATTTATGTATAACCTTGAGAAGAAAATCAAAATATTAAACGCGGTCTTTCAAAACTGTTTTCAATGTTTGATAGAAATTAAATACGAGAGCAGTCTATGGTATTAATAGAAATTGAGGGGAAAATATTGCATTGATATTCAACCTTCTTTGTGATCATTTTGATATTTATTGAAAAAACTATTTATAGAAAGCAGAAATTACTTTTTAGGAACTACATTTTGTACGTTGTAATAGGGTACACAACATTGCAATGAAATGTGTTTTCAACCTTAGATATATCAAGATATATTTGGATGTGACCTCATATCATCTTATTTTATGATATATATTTAGTTCGAAATGAATTCTTGAACTGTGTTGGTGTAAGAACAGCCCAGTCTCTTTTAAGTTTGTAATGATAATTTGTGACAATGGCAAGTGGTGATGGTACATCATCTAGCTGGTATTAGATATACTGCCATTAGAACTTCCAATCAACATTTATCGTGGATCATACATTACGGTCTTTTGTCACGAAATTTTTATACCATTTCGATAATTGCAAACCACAGCTTTGCGTGAATTTAAAAGATGTAGAGAAAACCTACTGGATGTTTCGAACTTTCATACCCGCCCGCAGACGGAGGGTTTTTTCTCTCTCTATTAAATTAACAGGTTATTTTTAGAAATGATTTGTCGTACAGAGTACTAATTTTCGTCCAAAATATATAGCAAAAGTTAAGAAAAAAATCACCAACTCAAGTGTATTTTGAAATATGAAGAGGGTTTGCGTGTACTTTCTCTTCTAGGCAATGGCTGATCAGTTTGCAAGTTCTGGTACTACACAAATGCTGCTGATTTAAAAGACGAAGTTTATAACAAGTTCGTTAAGTATTTTCCTAGTTCCAATCTATATCAATAAAACTATTGATAATTTTGACATTGACTGCATTTTGAGAGAATTATTTTTTTTTAAAAGTTCTTCAGATTTCTTAAAAATATAACAGAAGACAGATAATTTCACTTTTAAAATTCAATAAAGATAAAATATCTATATTATTAGCAAGTAGCATGCACTTGAGATACAACGAAATTGATCATTGCAGGATATTTTTAAAATTTATCGAATATATGACTAAAAAATATGACCCGTGATAGAATAGTGCCGGCAGAATTGATCCCCAGATAAGTGTAATTTGACAGGTCGTCTATGATATTTAGCTATATAAATCACATATGCACCACCACGACTCCTTCTATATACACACTGGGGTGAACCTCATTCTGCGGACTGACCTTCTGATGTAGGCCTCATATCACCTTAGAACATGTCATTTTCACAATAAAATCAATCAGGGGTTTAAGAATGCTTATCAAATGGCCCTAGTGCTGTCAACTATCAGTCTAGAGTGTTCACAACGAAAACGAGGTCTGCGGGTTTTTTTTTTTTTGTGTGTTTTTTTTTTTTTTTTTTGGTTTCATCCCAATCGTGATCGGGTACACATTTAGATTATTTTTTCTTTTATTTTGGTAATATTCATCATAGATTTTATGTATCTATGAAAACTTTTAAATAGACGTTCTTAATGTCAAAATGTTTAATTTTTTTTCCCCATGTTATTTTGGTAAAATGCATAAATTTGAAGAGGTAAATCATATGGCGCCATGTAGATTTTAACTGAAATGGTAATAAATCTAGAAAAGTCAAAGTATTGTGTAAATGTTTTACATAATGGTTCATTACCTTTCTAATATATTAAAAAAAAAACTTTAAGCATTGCCTGTACATGGAATTTTAAAGCATTTAAATAATCTTTAAAAGCATCGTGCATGCACATTTTCGCGAGAGTGAAACATGTTCTTTACGTACGAAAAAAAAATCAAACCTTTTCATAACGAGATAGTTTGGCGGCGACACTCGTGTTTTAATCTGTACACCTGAGAGTTAGTCTTGTCGTTTGCCAATTCTTTTTTAGGTTTGCTGCAAATGGGACGAAAAATCCCAATAATACGACGTCCACTTCCTATAGTAATATATTTATCAACCCAATGAAAAGATTATAGATTAAGATTTCAGAACGTCTAATGGAAACCAATCACTTGCTGTCGTTGCTTTTTGAAAGAAAATGTCTACATTGCTTCGTAAGGGTTTTTGACAACTTCTTTCATCTTCGTGCGATTAGCATACAATTTATTTTAAGGACATTTAATAATCTGGTTGGAGCCGCAATCAATGTCAAGGCTTGAAGCAAATCAGGAAATGGTGGACACATTCCAAGCTTAAGTGAGGAAAAATAAGGTAACAGACAATTTGTGTAATGCCTCTGTCGCGAACTTTGAGAAGTGTTAATGTCAACATGACAAGTCAGGCAGATGTTTTTAAAGCCAAAAAATGTATATGTCGTCTGTCCCCAGAGGTGTTAGGTCAAATGAACATGCAAAGCCATTGTATGGCTTTAATTGACATGTTGTTTTGCATCTACAAAACATCCACATTAAAATTTTAGGGTCAACACAAGAATCAAGTATCAAAGAAGAGTTCATGGCGATGAATCGAAAGAATTACTATCAAGAACCTATGGTTTTTGTGCTAAAAAAAATACGCCAATCCCAAAGACACTTCCAAATCCAGAGGTAGTGCACTGAAGCTGCCTATGTTTTTCACTATAGGTCGTATATTCAGTATTTGGTGGTTATACTTTGAAGTTTTCTCTAGTACATTCTCCGCTCGGGAAAGGGGAGTGAAATTTTCACCTGACAAGTTATTGTCCTATAAATCAACCTTTGCAACCTTGTCAAACCTCAACTGGTAAGGGCGACAACCGATTAAACAAACGATATTTGCAAACTGAATATTCCAAGTTTCCTGCCCAAAAGGTTAGCTAAAGCTAAATAAACAGCTCTGGATAACGTTGATACTGTTTTAAACAGCGTCTTTATCATTTTTGACCGGTGAGGAAGGACAATGTACGTAGTATAGCTGTTCGCGCATGTATTTCGATGGTGTTCCATCTTGCACACATGAAATATGAGGGATTTTTCCCCATAAAACCTGAACTTACTGGTGATTTTTAGAACTTGTAACACAGGTTTAAACTCATGACGAAGATACAAAGAACACATTGTACCTTTCTTGTGAAAAATGGAAGTGTGTGACGACAGGCTAGTCTAGTCGGAGGGACCAAGTTACAATCCCAGATACACCTGAAGCTGCGTCCTGGTGCTTGGGCCAAACACCATTCATGATTTCCTGCGCGGCGTGTGATGCTCATGTCCATTTGATCACGTCACGCTCGTCCGCGGCTTTTGGGACCTGTTTCATCTTTGATTGTACGATAATAAGACTGATGAGCGGGTTTTCAGGGCTGAATAATACGATTTGAAAACTTTGAATGCGATCGTTTGGAATTTCAATTTACATCGTTTGGCTCACAGCGAGAAAATGACATGTGTTATAAACAGCTGGCAGGATTAACTAAAGTTTCTGTCTCTTGAAATTTATTTTCACAAGAATATTCTTTAAGGGTTATTAAATGGTTATAATGTTGAATTCATGTGGAATTTATGTTGAAAACTAATCCTCTGAAAAGAGGCATAATAATGTATATATTCTTTGAATCCATAACTGTCGGCATGAAAAATTCTTTTGAAATAGTCGCACCTTAAAGGATGTCAAATTGTGCACAAAATGTATAGCATAGTGATAAACCCCCATACAATGACCGCCTACTTTGAGACTCATCAACTTCAATTCCTGAAGGTCAAAAATAGCCTTCAACCTTGTCGTCAACAACTGTGAACCATAATTAAGGTGCTGCAAAAAAGACAGGGGCCTGTTTTGAATTATTAACTGTCAATTTTACAGCTTCTCCAAATGATCAAAGTTAATTTCAGCTACAAGAATGTGACTTCTGGTGACCTGCACGTCTACAATGAATGTGACATTCTGTTAACAATGGCGAGAGGATCATTAGCATAGCTAACTATGTCCTTTTTATGTCAATCGGCATGTCAGTTCACATTTGTCAAACCAAGGAGACGTATTTATTCGGTTAATTTGTTATTTATAGATGTTTGGATAAGCGAAATCACGACCGGATCTCACTCTTAAATACGATAATATGCAGATATACATTCTAAATGAATTTTGATATCATAATCGGATGAATTAAATTATTCATAGGCAGTGTTGGTATCTTGGGTATCTCCACAAGAGACAAAGAACTTTGTTGACCTCGCTCAAAATTCAAATTCAGAGAAACTTTGCACGTGGGGTTGAACCAGAACGAAACGAAAGAGGAACTTGTACACCATGTATACCATTAACAAGAGTAAGGGGAGGGGCTGGTATAGTCAATGTCCCTACGAGCGGAGGGGGGGGGGGGTACCGCATATAAAACTGCCGTAAAGCCGGTACCCTGGGTTATCGTGGTGCGTTGGCTTGTCTATCTAATGTCTACCCACCTGATCGTAACTAATACCTTTCACCAACTGAAAAATTGAAAGACATTCTATTTTCACCGATGTCTAAGAAATGTTATAATTACAATGGTTAAATTACGCAGTTATTTCTACATGTAATGCAAAATACATCGTGGTAAGTATATTACCTGAAGAGAGAGAAAGAATTAAGAACTATTTTGTATTTTTTTTATGAGTCCTAATATTGTGTTGCAAATTGTGTGTGTGTTGTAGTTCATCTGTTGACAGGTTTAACGAACCGACATTATTTCTGATTCTTGTCGTTGTCATGAACGCAGAAAAATTGGTTACAACTTATCAAGTACCCAAAGGCCGGCAAACTTGACACTATCAGCATGAAATTTCCTTTTAAAGTGTTTCGTATTTATTCAAGTTTACAAGTCTATGATACTTTGAAAGGACATGCTTCTATAAGGAGACCGGCGTTGGGATACATTTTCTTTTCTTCTTTCCGCATGACAAATAAATAGCCAAAACACATCGAAAATTCAAAGGAGGGTCTGTACTATTAGCGCATTGTTTGTGAGGTTTATTTAAAAAAAAATAAGCTTTGACGTTTGACGCTGCAAGACAAATTCAGAGATGCTGAATCACCGAGGAACCAGTATAAAATCCGGATATCGTCATTTTCTTAATCGTCTTGACATTTCTAACACAATATTCATTATGTTGTCGATTTTCGCTTATATAGTCGGTCACCTTAATCCCTAAATATCGGAGGTGAAATTGTGTTTTTGACCTATATTCGCAGTCCCCGACAGATTACCCAGTTAATCTGCTGTCTAACATTCATCAGAAATCAAGGGTTAGTACCAGTCTGTCTTTTTATTAAATTACTTGCTGTATCATATTGCTGCGATACTATCAAATTGAACGGGGTTTTCAAAACGACATTCTAACCTTGCTAGGGCCATCTATTGACAAGTGCCCATTAAGAGCTTACATCTTGTCGCTTGGCGCAGTATGACTTGACCTTAGTCACTTTGTTTTGGAGGAATTCTCGTGAGCAACTTTTGTTTCTTGAAGTAACAAACGTGAAAACCTTTACCTTATATCACCTTTTTGAATGGAGAAGATCACCTTCTGTAATGCGAACTATGTAGAATGAAGCATCTTATCTATTACACGTTGACATTCGCACGTCGTAGTGTTCGTTTATTGAATTCGCAAAGAAGATTCGAGTTAATAACCTCGTACACTTGTCGTGATAAATTGGAGGCATCTGATAGTAGTTATCCTGATCCAATAGAGGGTGCACGGGATTTACCCTAATTTGTATTCCATACATCTTGAGGTGGTTGGGGGCCGAATAACGAAATTATTCTTGTGTAACCAAATAAGCATGTTAAACATATTGGGTCTAGTCATTATGAGATGAACAACGTGGTTAATAATAGGGAGTGAATGAAATTAAACTAACATTTTTGACAAAGATCCATTAGTTTTAGATTTCGATATCGATCACTTCTGTGTATAGGAGATACATTTAGTGGAACTTTGAATGTCGAAGTGGAGCAGAGTGGTTCTACAATCAGTGGGGAAGAATACAAAATACCAGCGAAAGAAATGTTTTACAAATGTGGAAACATAAAAACAGCGTCTTATTTGCAATTGATACCTACGACCAACGAAATAACGTGATATAATTTATTAAGAATTCCATGTATTTATTACATATACTTTCTAAATAGTTATACTTATCAATTACTTTGTGTATCAGTCGAATACGGACGACGAAGAGCATATGAGAAATTTACCAAGTACAGTCACTTGTTTGTCCCCCTCCCGCATGTTTCGCGCCTTCCTATGTGCGAGAATTCTCCAAAGGGAAATAACTCGTACGTATCTCTAAACCCGCGTATTGAAATGATAGCCAGTTTCCTCATGAATACGAACAATAGTGTGCGTACTATGATCCTTGACAAATATAGTGCTACTATCTTAACGGTTGGGAACTCCGACAGAAATGAAATGTGACTATAAAAATGATATCATTTTTTGAAAACGCACGAGGATATGAACAGCACCGTTCGTCGTAGTTCATGCTCTCATATATTTTTAAAAATGAAACTTGCAATTTTCGGCTGAAAGTTCGATTTATTATTGAAATTAGACCCCAAACATCTGGCAGCAACTCTGTCATGTTCCGTCCCCCTTTTACTGGTTTTTCGCTTTTGAGAAGCAGTAGACGACAAATGGACTTTATTTTCAGTTTCACCATGACGATGTGAGAGAAAAGACCCTGACAGAGTTGCTGCTAGATCTAATAGTAAATCGAATTTTCCACCGAAAATTGTAGCTGGTATATAAGAAAACCATGATGGCGGCGTGATATACATTGTCAATAGTTTATTTACAGGAAGAAACCTTTTTTTAATTTAAAGTCTCGTGCAACTAGACGCTCGGCTATCTCGGTTAAAGCTCCGACAAGTTCGACAGAAGATTTGATGGCAGGACAGTCAAACAGGCTGCGATTGAGATAAGCCGGATCAAGACCACCACCACACCCCCCCCCCCCCCCCCCCCCCCCCCCCCCCTGTCAAATTACTTTGGAGCTTTCAGATAAAAAACAAATATGAAAATTTTTATTATATATAACATAAAATGAAGGTAATATTATGTTTCGCGGATAAAAATTACGGCAAGTAGTCCCACTTGTTATTCTCAGTGTGAAAATTTTTATTCAGTGGATAAATTTCAATATTTTTCTGTTGAATTTGTTATAAAATCAATCTATAATTTTTTTTTTAAGTTGTCAAGGGCAATAACTCTCGCCGGTATTTCGTCTACTGTATGGATTTCCCTAAATTTAACCACAATTAATGTATACATATTACATATTAGCAATTTTTCAAACTTTTGACATTAAAAAATTGTCATTTTAACAAGTCTTTATCTATTTTCATGATTCTGTTTTACAAAAATATTTTATTTATAGACAGTGACATATACTTCAAGGTGGCAACATCTATATTTTATTTTGTCATTAATTGAATCAAACAATACTGAATGGAAAGTAATACATTTTCTCCACTATAAACCATTAATATTGATAAGTCACATGAGGATGGTGCAACCTTAAATAAAATTCCTAAAATATTTGTCAAATGTCAGTGAAACTATTCATAACAGAGACATATATAACATGTTGTATATGTTTTTGTTCATAATAAAAAAAAATTAAAAATTTGTTCGAATTTAATGCAATTTAAACGAATGGAGCGCTAGATCTAGAAAAACCCTTTCTTCAGGTACATGTAACAATATGGCTGCCACGACCACTAAATTAAGAACAATATCCGGATTGCAATATACCTATAAGTGTAAACAATTTATATAAAAATTCAGTTGTACCAACGGTTTTAAAGGAGTGGAATTCCCTGCCTGTTGAAACCAAACGAAGTGAATCATAGGGAATCCTTATGAATAAATTTAAGAAAAAGAAAATAATTCACCTTCTCTTTATTTTGCACATGACATCCGCTGTTTAAATATTCTTCATACCAGGTTTAGGCCTGCACAGTTGTAAATTAAACGAAGATTTATTCCGTTGCAGCATCATTAATAGTGCTTTATGTACTTGTGGAAAAATAATTAAGATGAATATAATTAATTTCTTTAATGTCATATAGGTATAAAGAAGCCAGAAATATTCTTTATATGGCATATTTGAAATTAGCAACGTATTGTCAACGCGCACGTTGTTTTGGACGAAAAGTCTCTCACAATTGTAGTAACGCTGAAAGCGAATATGCAAGCGTTTATCAAAGTGCGTGGTCTTATGATTAATTGGTATATGTTATTATTTTGAGCTAGCTTATATTCACATTTAACGACTGTTTTACCATGCATAGCAAAACAGACTATTTTCTATAAATGTATATGGGAGAACGCATTCTACGTTTTAAGAATTTGGGATCATTTCCTTTGTTAATTCAGGTACAATATCAATAACCGGATGTCCACCAAAAGCTGAAAAGTAATATATATTTGAGTTATATATTCAAAATGCTTGGAATACTCTAAGTTTGGAAGAGTAACATAAAAACATAATGAAAAACGGAATAAGCAAAAGTGAAAATAATATGGCTAAGATTGCAGACCCATATTACGATCTCTCAAATTTAAACCAAGTCTGAACAAAATTAAATTGATTCCGATCGGAATCATAACATGGGAATGGATAACATTTTAATTAGAAAACTACATGAAATTGTACATCATCTTTACAAATTACTTACTTGGTAAAGTAAACTAATTTTGAGATGACAAGTGCA
>CAJDSM010025048.1:4240-18692 GCA_903981925.1 Ostrea lurida | reverse complement strand
TTACAAGACCAATTTCAACAAAAATGGTATGTGTATTGTAATTCTTCAAGCAAAGTTATATATTACAATCATTTTACACATGACATATTTAGTCGTCCTAATTACCTGGATACATCATGTATATAGATTTCTCACGAAAAAAATGTTTTACTCTCAAGTTGATCCAAAACCTCAAACCAGAGTAGATGAACAAGAATAGATAGAAGTGAACGAATGTGTAGCGTATGTTATGATGGATTAGACGATCAATTTCACTCTATCATCGAATGTAAACCACTTAATATGGTACGAAAATTGTTATTACCTGAAATATTTTGTCAGACCAAATATACTTTAGAATTTCATGAACTTTTTCCTTGTAAGACTGTAGGTGTAGTGAATAATTCATGTAAATTCGAACGCGTTATCAATGTGAGAACTAAATAAGAAGTTAAGAAACTGACGTTACGCGCATTATCAATGTGAGATACACGTAAAGTAGGAAAAGCTGACGTACGCATATCATGTGTGAATTACACTGAGAAGTCAAGAAACTGAGTTTGTTACACGATTATTTTTGATGGCGAGAATTTACACGATAAGTTCAGGGAACTGACGTAGCGCATTATTGATGTTGAGTAATTTACACGAGAATTCTCAAGGAAACTGGACGTAGTATTCCTACCTTGCTGATTTGCCTCTGTCTGGCTGCATGCTTGGTTTGTCTGTCTGTTATGTCTATCTCTCTGTTACAGGTTCTGTTCGTCCTGTCTGTCTGTCTGTCTGTTTGGTTTTTGTCTGTTCTATCTGTTAGTTTGTCGTTCCATTTGTCTGTCTGCTGCTGTCTTCGACCTATCTATCTATGATGTTTAGTTTTGTCTCGTCCTGTCTGTTCTGTTGTTTTGTCGTCTGTCTGTCTCTTGGTTTGTTCGTGCCTGTCTGTTCTCTTGGTTTGTCGGTCCTGTCTGTCTCTTGGTTTGTCGTTCCTGTCTGTCTGCTGTTTTGTCGTCCTGTCTGTTCTGTTTAGTTTGTTCGTCCTGTCTGTCTGTTGGTTTATCGTCCGTCTGTCTTGTGGTGTCTCCTGTCTGTCTGTTGTTTGTCGTTCTCTGTCTGTCTCTTGGTTTTTGTCGTCCTGTCTGTCTGTTGGTTTGTCCGTCCTGTCTGTCTGTTGGTTTTTTCTGTGCCTGCTGTCTTCTTGGTTTGTCGTCCTGTTGTCTGTTGGTTTGTCGCCTGTCTGTCTCTTGGTTTGTCGTCCTGTCTGTCTTGTTGGTGTGTCGTCCTGTCTGTCTCTTGGTTTGTCGTCCTGTCTGTCTCTTGGTTTGTCGTCCTGTCTGTCTTGTTGGTGTGTGCGTCCTTGTCTGTCTGTTGTTGTGTCCTGGTCTGTCTTGTTGTTTGTCCGTCCGTCTGTCTGTTGGTTTTGTCGTTCCTGTCTGTCTTTCTTGGTTTGTCGTCCTGTCTGTTCTTTTGGTTGGTTGTTCGTCCCTGTCTGTCTTCTGTGGTTTGTCGTCCTGTTCTGGTCTCTTGGTTTGTCTCCTGTCTGTCTCGTTGGTTTGTCGTCCTTCTGTCCTTGGTTTGTCGTCCTCGTCTGTCTGTTGGTTTGTCGTCCTGTTCTGTTCTGTTGGTTTGTCCGTCCTGTCTGTCTGGTTTGGTTTGTTTCTTCCTGTCTTGTCTCTTGGTGTGTCGTCCTGTCTGTCTGTTGGTTTGTCGTCCTGTCTGTTCTGTCTGTCTTGTTGGTTTGTTGTCCTGTCTATCTGTTTAGTTTGTCGTGCCATTTGTCTGTTTTTTGCTGTCTGTCGACTCTTATCTATCTAATGTTATAGTTTGTCGTCCTGTCTGTCTTGTTGGTTTGTCGTCCTGTCTGTCTCTTGGTTTGTCGTCCTGTCTGTTCTTGGTTTGTCGTCCCTGTCTTTGTCTGTTGGTTTGTCTCCTGTCCCTGTCTTTGTTGGTATGTTCCTGTCTGTCTCTTTGGTTTGTCGTTTCCTGTCTGTCTCTTGTTTGTGTTCCTGTCTGGTCTTGTTGGTTTGTCGTTCTGTCTGTCTCTTGGTTTTGTCGTTCCTGTCTGTCTGTTGGTTTGTCGTCTGTCTGTCTGTTGGTTTGTCGTCCTGTTCTGTCTGTTGGTGTGTCGGTCCTGTTCTGTCTCTTGGTTAGTCGTCTCGTCGTGTCTCTTTGGTTTGTCGTCCTGTCTGTCTCTTGGTTTGTTCGTTCTGTCTGTCTGTTGGTTTTGGCGTCTTGCTGGTTCTCTGTTTGTCGTCCTGTCTGTCTCTTGGTTTGTCGTTCCTGTCTGTCTTGCTTGGTTTGTCTCGTCGCTGTCTGTCTTGTTTGGTTTGTTTCGTTCCTGGTCTGTCCTTGGGTTTGTTCGTCCTGTCTGTCTTTGTTTGTCGTCTGTTCTGTCTGTTGGTTTGTCGTCCTGTGGTTTGTCTGTTGGTTTGTCGTCGCTGTCTGTCTGGTTGGTTTGTTCGTCCTTCTGTCTCTTGGTTTGTTCGGTCCTGTCTGTTCTCTTGGTTTGTCGTCATGTCGTCTCTTGGTTTTTTCGTCCTGTCTGTCTCTTGGTGTGTCGTCTGATCTGGTCTCTTGGTGTGTCGTCCTGTCTGTTATGCTTGGTGTGCTCGTCCTGTCTGTTCTGGTTAGTTTTGTCGTCCTGTCTGGTCGTTGTTTTGGCGTCCTGTCTGTCTGTTGCGTGTCGTCCTGTCTGGTCTGTTAGTTTTGTTCGTCCTGTCTGTCTCTTGGTTTGTCGTCCATTGATAAGGTCTATTTCTTGATGCCTTTCTTCGTGCTGTCTGTCAGTCCGTCTGTAAATGTTTAATTTTCTTTCAGTTTGACGTCGTGTACCGCTAATCAGAGGAAGACTGTATTTCTGCTCATCAGTTAAATACTGAGAAGAGGAGATATACAGGAGGTGGCAATTCAAGGAAACCATCTCAAGAGACAACTAATTTCTCTTTCACGGCGCCTGATGAGAGGCTAATATGGATCTAAAATAATGGAGGTGAAGAAGTTTTATGTTTTCTTCATTTTTTTAAACAGGATAAAAAGTGTAATAGTGCCAAGTTTGATTAGTAGCTATGTTTTTATAGTCATCCATAAAGTACACCTTTAGATCTTAGATCCACCCGTTTATTCACAACACTTACAATCTATATACCTTGGGAGCTTTGATCATGGGTCTGAGTGTGGTCATTTGTATGAAGGGTTTTTATTGGTCAGTTTTTGTCAAGTTGTATTTGGTTGGTATTCTTGTTTTGCCGCCAGTGTTGAGAACTGTCAATATAATCCAATGGACATCAGACCTGAATTTTCAGACAAAGACCGACCATATTGACTTGTTAGCTAATGTAAAGTGTAGCTATCATCCATTCATATGATGACCAGGCTCACTGTTGATTATCTTGAGAGACGTTACCAGAGGACTGGAGGTTATAAAACTTTTTTCTGTAACTCAATAACTCAAACTCGTACAGTAACTATGTACTGATTCATTTATCTATGAACAGCCATGTTTGTTTTGAGTACAACTCAGAACTCCAAAGCATACTAAAACCATCTTGACCGTGCACTCTATCGATATGATTATATCAGAGTTTCATAAAGATTTAGATCACCGAGTTTGAGCTTGAGTATGAAAACGTGCTCAAAAAGTTTTGTAACCTCCAGGCCAATCGCCAGAAAATTTAGGTCTTAGCTCTCTATTAAAAGTCCCCTCTTATACTGTCTGCCACACTATGTCTCGTGATCGAAGCCCTTAATTGGTTAACAAAAATAGATTAAATCTTACAACGGACATAGTTGATTGAAGATAATGTTGACATATTTTATTTTTTCTGTCATTCTACTTGACTTTATTTCCATTAATCTGAAGTATTTTTAAGTACACAGGAAATTATCCCTCCCCCTTTTCCTCCTCTTCCATCTGTTGCTTTGCTTACGAGTATTTACTTCCCTTTGTCCTCATTGAGTCGCCACCAGGTGTCGCTATCAAAGCTCTATACGCCTGAACTATAAGGATCAAAGGCACAAATATCCAGAACAAATTCAAGAACACAAAATAAAACCAAAAATGCAAAGGATGTCCGAACTCCCCGTGAATGAAATTGTCCTTGACCTCGATACACATATACAGTGTGTCGCCGTAGAGTTGACAAAGCGAGACGATTAGTTGTTAGAGAGGTACCGGTGACGACTTCCGGTCAAATAAGCAATGGCCGTCGCAAAACTCAGGGGTCCGTCTATGATTGCAGTGATGGTCTCCATGCATACGACGAAAGAGTCCGACCTGTCAACAACAATTTGCAAACTAAAAATTTGTATATAATATCGTACTTATCTACATTTTCTTAAATGTTTAAATATGAAGGGTAAATACAGAATTTTTTTAAAGGAGGCGGCGGTGGATGCCATCTAAGACCATACCTTTCCTGTTCAATTTATGGGACTATACATCTCCTGTGTTAACGAAATCCCGCTAGATTGGTCACTGACCATGTAATCAGTTTCGTTGACATAGATATACATACATCCAAAAAACCACCATTGTTATTTGAATATGAATATATTTATATTCCTTACGAAATTCCCCAATAATCACTTTTCGTTGACCTTTGGCATGGTAACCAAAGTGTATAAATTCCTCTCTGTTTTAATCAATATATATAATGAAATTCCTGACTCCACACACCCACCCCTCATGTGCCTCGATGTTTGATCGATAGTGACCTTAAAGTACAGCTGTTCGCTTTCTGACTTTGACCTTTAACCTCAATATCCGCACCCCCCTACCCCCTCCTCTAGTAGTCATTGTCCATTTCTTTATTGACGGCGGATAACGGCTTATAAAATCTACTCAAATTCAACAGGGACCCATGCATTACTGGTCAGGTGCTCTATAACAGGTAGCAGGGCACTTGTCGGTAGCCAATGACCTTTCGGCACCTTATCATTAAGACGTTATCACAGACTGTTTCGGCCATCAAGATCTTTTTGGCACCAACAATTATTTTGTTTATGGCACCCAACAATACACACTATACAAACTTCAGATCTTAGGGTGGGCGAAGCCTCAAACCAAAGCAACTTTGCAAAAGGGTCCTCCATGAATGATGCTTTAAATTTGTAAAAACAACGAATTTCGGTGGTTTCGCAATCGCTAGTTCACGTAATAATGGGTACCCGATTGATCGTCTGTCTGCCATCAATACCGAATACTCTTCAGTTAACAGTGTCGCGGGCGATTGTATCAATGCCGGAATCTGCAGCTGAGGTGAGCATTTTAATGTATAATGATCTCAATATTTCTACTCAGAGGACACTATATAACATGTCTCTGACTTTCCTGGATGAACTGCATCAAGGCGAAATTGTTGCTTGTTGTGAAAATCGAAACCTGGGAAGAAGTCATGGGTGCGTGGCCACGGCAAAGCAGTTGTACTGGATGTTAAGGCGGGGTCAAACCTGCACCACTAGCCGCATCTATTCACCCCTTTAATGGCCATCTAGACCGATCGGGAAAGCGATTAATATTAGTACATCCCGGTATCACATATAAAGCTACCTCAAAGTATGTGTCGGAACTAAATTTATATCGTAATTAAAAGTATGTAGCGCATAGTAATCGTGGATTAAGATAAAAAGTCATCATAACAGAATTTTTCCAAATAAACTCGGTGTAAAACAGGGGCTGACAATCTCAGTCCTACCTGTCTTAATTTATCAATGACTTACCAGAGAGTACTGAAGATGTAAGTGCACCCATAGTTTTAAACAATAAAGAACTATACACTGTTTAATGCTATTGCACGATGATGCTAGTATCACTATCACCACAGCTGTTGGCTTACAAAGTAACCATTGATAAATTTACAATTCTGTTTCTGATTTTGTGCTTCAATGTGCAATTTAATAAAACTAAAGTTTTGATCTTTAATAAAAGCAGGAAGATTATGAAGCAAAAATTCCATATCTGGAAAAGTCGAAAACAATCGGTGCTTCATCACGGATACTTGGGAATATTATTCAATTCAGGCTGGAAATTTCTGCTAATGACTCAAGAGGATCTATACAAAAAGGCATTGAAGCATATTCAAACTACATAAGCTTCTTATCAGTACAACCAAGCCATTAAAATTTTGACCATACAGTCAAGCCAATTTACTCTATGGCGTGGGCGTAACGGGTATTTTGGTAATCGTCATCTCTGTTTGTGAATGGATGATGTTTCCCTTATATGATTTTTACTTAAGGCCTCCATATAGACTCTTGCAAAATTTATTCTAGGTATTCTATAGAAAAAGCTCAAACGTTTGTCTAACACTAATCTCGGAGCTGGAGGTTTCCATTACATTTTTGATATTTTAAAAAAATGTTATGAATATGTAAACAGATTAGAAAATCTAGGTTACTGCCTTTCCCTTATTGATTGGCGCCGCTGATAAGCAAGTAACTTATAATGCGTGTAACATAAAATCACAGTCGTGGTTCAGTGTTGGTGACAAAAAGTATTTGGAAATTATTGGAATAGAACAACCTTTTATCAGTGTACATGTAATTTCTAAGAAAAGATGCAAGAAAGTTGTTTTATTGCCACCACTATTGAAAGAATGGGGGCACATCACGAAGTTTACAAGATGATCAGGAAATATCGTAAATTTGTATGTAAAAGCTAACTTAACGAACTTTTACCACCTGCACATACGTAAGAAAATACTTACAAGATTACGTACATCAGCGCACTGTGTGCAATAGACGCAGGTGTTACATCGGGATCTAGTACATTTAGAGATTGGCACAAATTGTTATGTCTGGTGAAATTGGTGAGTTTCATCTAATTTTGAATGTCCAAATATCTGCCTCTCGACTCCAGACCAGAACGAGTATGAATCATAAAACGAGAACATCTTGAACATTTTTTCTAGTCGGTTGATAACATCGAATAAATTATATGGCTACTCAATTGTGAAAATACTGAGCGAATACTTGCAGCCCTTTCTGTAATTTTGATGAGTAATGATTGATTATTTACTGTATTACGTCCCACCGAGAATTTTACACTCATATGGAGACGTCACCAATGCCGGTGAAGGGCTGCAAAATTTAGGCCTATGCTCGGCACTCAGGGCCTTTGAGCAGGGAGGGATGTTTATCGTGCCACACCTGCTGTGACACGGGGCCTCGGTTTTTCCGGTCTCATCCGAATGACCGCCCAATTCAGTCGCCTCTTACGACACGCAAGGGGATGCTGAGGGCCTATTCTAACCCGGATCCCTACGGGTGTATGACAGATGTGAAACATATGCACAAAATAACATGTATAAACATGACATGTTGAATTGGTACCAATAGCACCGTCGCGTGGTATCTTTTGCACTACAGTGAAGCATATTTTACTGTTTTGCTTTATGATACACGGTGGTACCTACATATAATACATCAGGTTTAGTATGTTAATTTTTTTTATCTAAGCTTATACTACTAGTATTATAATGGTATGAACCTTGGAAAACTATGTTTGCACATTTGCAATCTTATCAACATTGCATATTGTTCAAAGTAGTACCAATAGCACCGTCCGTGGTATCTTTAGCACTACAGTGAAGTATTAAGCATTTCTTACGGTCTTGCATTAGGATACACGGTGATACCAACATAAAATACATCCAAGACTGGTATATTATGTTAAAAATATATCATGTTATGTACATCATGTATCTATAAGCTAATACTACTAGTTTTATGATTTACTCTGTATTAACCTTGTAAAACTATGTTTGCACATTTGCATCCTTTAATAACATGGCATATTGAAGTAGTACCAATAGCAACGTCCCGTGGTATCTTTTGCATTACAGTTAAACATACATGTATATATTTCTTACTGTTTTGCATTAGGATACACGGTGGTACACACATATAATACATTCAAGTATATTATGTTAAAAATGTCTCATGTTATGTTCTTTATCTGTTAGCTTAGATACTACTAGTTTTATAATGTATACTCTGTATAATACTTGTAAAAACATGCCTCATGTTATGTACATTGATAACCACAGTACCTTCTGGATTTTTATTTTCCCCCCTTTATTATTGTGTCGCCTGGTTGCGTTAGCGGAGGCGACATAATATTATACTATTGAAACATGTTGTAAAACTATTGACATATTTATCAGTTTATTATCAGCATTCAGCAATCATGTATGTATTATGCCCAAGAGGGCCCCTATTTGGAATAAATAAATCTATCTATCTATGTAATTATTTATAGATTTCAAATACTCGTTATCAAAATGATATTAACCGTTAATCTGCTCATGCATTTGACACACAAAAAAATTCCATACCTGGATTTAAAGACCTTTGAACAGCTGATTGTTGAACTAATATCACAATTTGCTCGGTAATTTTTGTCCTGTTCGGCATTTATCTCTACATACAGGGCGTAAACAGACAACAATGTTCCTATAACACAACACAAAAGAATGACGAGTTTCGATGTTCTCAAAGAATTGTTTCTCATTTTTCAATTTTTTGCTAAATTTGCGTCTATGCCGACGTATCATTCAAAATGAAAGCGAAAGTAATCCAAGGCGTTCCGAAAGAATGTGTATTAGATAAGTTGTACAAGAGAGGTTCTAGGGTGAAGTTGAGAGTGATGTCAATTTTTCTGTTAGTGTAAACAAAACATATGGAATACAAATCAATCATTACATGAAATAGATACATAATAATGTCCTCTTACAATACAGATGTAAAAAAAAAAAAAAAAAAAAAAAAAAAAATTTAATACGTACTTGTAATGCCTTATGGAAATAAATAATAACCTTAATATACGGAAAACCTCACTATGATATGATAGAGTTAAAAAATACTTTTTCTCATAAAACAACTATGCTAGACTCTAGGGCTGTGCGATAATACCGGTATTCCGATATATCGCATTCTTACTATAAATATATTGCATCGCGAATACTTTTTCTTCACACCGGTATATGACAACTGCTGACGAAGATGTTTGGGCTAGGAATTTAACCGATTAAGACTCTCGAGATATGCGCTCACCGCGTTTATATGACTGGATATTTTCTGTGATTGTTCAATCACAAGCTTAAATAAATGATACCTAAAGATTGCTAATTTTTTCCACTTCCAAAAGGCAACAGAAGTCTATATGTGTCAGATTATATTCCAATGAACGCTTGATTATTATTTTGCATTTCTTATGCATGGAAATTTATTCTAAAATCAATAAAATAAGAAGAAAGAAGATCATTGATATTCTTATTTTGAAAATAATTGCAATACATATCGCAGATGCATTGGAAAATAATCGCAATAGTTATCGCGATATTTCATTTGACAAATATTCTTCACTTCGATCCAGGCCCTCATATCTACGCCATGCTCATGCCACAGTTTGACTATTATAGGGATAAATCTCTAGGGCCACAATGATCAGTTTACCTAAATCATATTATCTCTCAGATTATAGGGCAGGGAGTTGCGGACAACCAACATATATTTCGGGACAGACAGACAGCCGGCAAACGTGAAAAGATACTCCTGAGTAGTGGAGCGGGGGGGCGGGTACTACCTAGGTCTCTCCCTACCCACACTGACTTCTCGGTCTGTTTCCGACACCACTGAGGGTGTGGTATAATTTAATGTTTGGATTAGTATATATTCGCTGGACATAATTTCATGCATAGCAGTTCACGTTAGACGGGGTCGCAAGTACATGCGGGTGAACATTGTGTCATCGACGAATATATTGCGGATATTTTCATGTCATATGGAACTTTGTGGAGTAGATGATATGATAATTACGAGCTAAATTAGTTGTATAGTCAATGTGCTATTTAAGGGGAATATTCAGAAGAGATTCTTTTTTCTTCTATTATTGGTCTAATATTGATTTTGTAAGTTCAAAGTATATGAAACGTTTGTGAATCTTGACGGACATTTAAGATAAATTGCAAACAATACACAATTAAAATCAAGCAGTCTATTCTTGGCAATAAATAACTAGCTGTCGTTGTATCACAACTGAGTCAAACCTCCTCCTAGTGAGTATGTAGCTTCGCTAGATTTGTATATGTGAGAATGAAAACAATTTTGAGATGATGAGCTTAGGTGTTAGTATGAACTATCACACTAATGGTAGAATGTTGCAAAATTACTCTCAGTCATTACTAGAAAACGATGTAACGGAATTCGAGTCTTTACTTTCTCGACATATATTTATTTGTACAAAGATTGAACGTTTGGATTAAGGCATTTTTTCACCAAAATACCTATGCATCAGTGCGTTGTTCGCAACTCCTCCCTAAACGACTTTAGGATTTTTAATGAAACTTGTTGGAGTGTTAGAATATAATGGAGATGTGCATATTGTCAGGTATTTGTTTTGCGACAATTTTATGACAAGCATATAACATTTGGACTTGCACTTTTCACCAATGTTGCATTAGTGCATCGTCACACAACTCCCTCCTCAAAGAATTAACAATATATATTAACCCATTGATTTAGACCAACCTCAACATGTTGGTTCATTAGTAGCTCGTGTCTGCTCGGGGGTGGGGCGTATTAGTCCCGATTAGGATCAGTTCTAGTTACAATTAGAATTATAATTTTATATATAAATGAATTATATAAATAATAAAATAATGAAAAGAATAAAATATGTTTATAGACACTGCAGGTGGGTTTTCTATTTGAATTTCCCCGGTAGGAAGGTACATGAACCCCGAAAACAACATCATTCACTAGGTACCGCTATTGATAGTTACTGTACTTAACATGTGTGTTGTGAAAATGAAAAAAAAAAATCATAAATCAACTAATCACAGATAAAACTAAATACATTATTCCTACGTCACATGTAATTTCATAAATTTGAAATTTATGAATTTATCACAACAAAGATATCTCTATATATACAGAATTCAGTATCCCAAAACGGTCAGAGCTTAGATGGAGTCTTGTATGAATCCCTCAGTCTGTACAGAACCTGGTGCGCTTTATCGAACTCTGGAGCCAATCTGCTCTTCACACGCTCTGACCAGGCCTTAATGTTAGGATTCGACACGTACAAATGTTCCTCGTGTACTGCATTGAGTTGCATCAGTTCGCAGATACAGAGCAGGTCAGCAACAGAAATCTCATCTCCACAAAGGTACGGCTTATCTTTCAGGAAACTTTTGTCCAGGTGGTTCACAACCTCAGATACCCTTTTCTTCATGATCTCTACTTGTTCCCAGTCCACCGGTTTGTTTGTATGACGTGGTATTACGACCTGTAAATCCAAAACCGTAAAATGGGAGATTGACAGAAACAACGCTAGTAGCTTTAATTTGATAATGGATTTCATTATCATTATTGTGTAAGGCAGGAGACATTTTTGCAATCAAGTGTATACGATTCACAAATACTCATCCAACACCTGAAAGTAAGCGAAGCGGGTATGCGACATGCGAACATTTACAAGAAGAGGCAGAACAGGCTTTTTAAATTGCATGTGAGAGAACTCTGAAAATTCACATGGAAACCTTTGCATAATGCTATACTAGTATTCTTGAGCAGAGGCGGATCCAGGAATTCTGGTTAGGGGGGGCGTGGATTTTTTTTTTCAGAGCAGGGGGCCGCCTTAAGGCCCCCAGTGGTCCAGGGCAACGCCCTGGTGGGGGTCCAGGGGGCGAAGCTCCCGAATTCAGTGATTTCTGGAGTAAATTTTAACCATATAATTAGCCTCATAGGTGAAGTTACACCCTCTTCAAGGCCGTAACGAGGAATTTCCATTGAGGGGGGGGGGGGGGTGCACAAAACTAAGGTATAGGATTTAAAGGCTGCTAGTCAAGGGGGCGAAGCCCCCGGAAGCTGAGAGGATTTAGCATTTTCATTGTTTCTGGGGGTGTCTTAGGCCGTTAGAGGATCCGGAATGGACCCTGGGTCGCCCCTGGAAGCTGAGAGATTTGAGTATTTTCAGTTTAAAATGGGGGTGCACCGACACCCAGGTTCACCCCCTGGTTACGGCCTTGCTCTTTTACAAGCTAATGACAGACAGATAAATAATTGTGACATAAGAATTGACCGAGATATGTGCACATTATACATATATATCCCCGATTACCCCAATCTTTGAAAATTTGGGGGGGGGGGTCACCCCTCTAAATCCGCCAGTGGTGATAGCAATGACATCATAACATGTAAATAGATTGGGGTGGTATTTATTGTTTTTACGTCCCATTTGAGAGTCTTTCACTCATGTACAGTCATCACCAGCTTTTGGAGAAGTGCCCGACTCTGCATCTTTATCGTGTTAAGACACGGTGTCCGGACGCTTGATGAGGTAACAGTTAGAATTATTAAACAAACAGCATGATAGTTCGCTTCAGTGAGCGTGCAATGTTTTCATAACATTACTCACCGACTGGCCATTTAGTTTCAATAGAATGAATACTGTTTTGCATAACAAACTCAATCCGATTGGTCAGTGCTACCGGCGGTATTAAATTGTTGGATATTGCTTTTATATTTGTTATGCAAAACTGAGACCAAATGGCCAGTCGGCGAGTAATGTTATGAAAACATTGCACACTCACTGAAGCGAACTATCATGCTGTTTGTTTAATAATTCTACTACTTGCATATATGAACCGTCTTAGGTCTGCAGAGGCGCTTAGTCTCGTTCAACCACACACGTGTACACTCATCTCCGATGAACAGTTTATGGAGCCGAGCGTCTGGTTGCACAAGACTATGTACAGAGGCGCCGAGGTCGAAAACAGACTCTATTCACGCGCACGATGAAGTTCGTTTTCAAAACGAGGCTGACCTGACAAACATGACATGTGCATATTGATGCGAGAAATAGAGGGTACACGGATTACAAGATCAGAGGCTAAATTGTTGTAAAGCGAGGACGTTGGGCTACTATGGAAATATTATACAGACACAGAATGGGGAATGGAACGACAATTGACTTAATAACAATTATTTTTCCGGATGTTGACGATAGTATTTTTTTTTTAATCACTTCTTCAATTTTTTTGGAATAAAGTTTATTTCTACATTTACCATTTTGGTGGGATTAAGACTTGTACAGAATGTAATTCCAGGAACTTTGAAGGGTTCCTGTGACCATCTTGAATTATATTCCCTTTAAAAATGTTCTATGTCAGAATTATTTTTAGATGATATCCTATCTTCACGCACTGAGTTTTTTCATAATTTGGTTTCAGGTCAAAAAATTAAGCATATTGATTCACAAGTGAGAATGCAGCTTTTAAGGATTGATTAGAGCCGTCCAAAAAATAAATAAATAAAAATAACAGTATCATCTAAATTGTAATAGTTTAAATTCTCTATTCTCAGCTGTAATTCTTTTTTTTTTTTTTTTTTTTATCAAAGTACATGTATTATTTCTAATCATTATACCCATTATTTCCGCACAGAGCAAAAACAAATATGGAGATATAGGATCTCCCTGTCTACAACCTGAAGTTAAAAGACTCGGTAAACATGCCATGTTGGATTACACATAATTTGGGGTCACAAAAAATATTTTAATCCACTTTATAAGGTTTTAAACCAATTTAAAAAGTCAAGGACTTCATAAATAAAATGGTGTGAGAGGGGTATAAGATACATGGGCGATTTCTTTTTCACTAATGGTCAAATTATGAGTTATGAAGACTTTCGTAGGACTCATGACATTGAAATCCCTTTCACTTTATTTTATGGTAAAGCAAATACTTTTCACAAACTGCATATCAATTATAGCGAAGAAAAAAATTAAATGTAACTCACCTTTTTATCCAAAATTTTTGAGAATAATTCGTAAAAATAACAAGGGTTGGGAAAGTTTGGGCTGGACCGGTAATCGAACCCGGGAGCTCTCCAAATTTTCAAGTCAGATGTTCTAACCACTGAGCTATCCAGGGCAATGTCCACAGTCCATATCGTCCTAGCTACTGTATTTTGTTTTTGTTTTTTATTTAAAAAGACTTTCTAATTTTGCTGATAAGGTATAAAAGCTAAATGCATATTTATGAAAGTGAAAATTGTGAATTTCACTGCCCCAGGGTTCTGAATTTAGGGTGAGTCATATAGCATTAATATAAATGTAACACACATGAGTCATGTATATCATATCATATAAAGTATGTCATCAGTATGGGTGCTTATGGTGGCATTTGTGTTTTAAGAACACTTCTTTTTCTATATTACTGCTGAATACTGTATTAAATTAGACTTGAGCTTACAGAACAGGGAAATTTATATACAGAACAGAAATATTATACAGATTTCATTATCCTTTGGACCTGTGATACTATTAACGATTACTCCGGTGACCGATGAGGCATAAGGGCCTCTTGTTTGTCTCTGATATATAGGTTAATAATTTCTGTATAATTTTGTGAATATGAGGTTAATTATAAAGAATACATGAAGACTTACTAAATTCCGAAACACCATGGCACAG
>CAJDSM010025046.1:0-18341 GCA_903981925.1 Ostrea lurida | reverse complement strand
TACATTAACATCTGTTTCTAGTCTTTTTCCCCTCTTTATCTTATTCTGACACAGATGGAGTTGATATCTTTTGAAGTTCTCCTCCTTTCTCCAACCCCTCTCTCCTTTCTCCAAGCCCCTTCTCTCCTTTCCCCGCCCCTCTTCCCTTTCTCCCGCCCCCTCTCTCCTTTCTCCCGCCCCCCCTCTCCCTTTCTCCCGCCTCTTCTGCTTTCTCCCGCCCCCTTTCTCCCGGGCTCCCCAATACCCTTCTCCACCCTTCCCATTAGTGTCGGGAGCCAGTAATTCATGAATCGACATTTGCTTGTTGATTTTTTTCAAATCACTCTGATTCAAACGAAATTACTTATTTATCAATCACAAATATTGTCACTCTATTTTCTTTTATTTTTACAAATTATTTTGCCGTTCAGTTAAGAAGAAAAGAAAAGAAGAGGTCCATATCTGATGACAAAGATGTGTTGTTGAAGATCTAAAGAACTATTTTAGAAGAAGCACAAATAGCATGGAATGTATTAACGGAGCGAGGTGTATTCTTCGGGTATTCATAATGCGGACATGCCACTGACGACCCTATTAAAGATTAGAATGCAACCATCTGAGTATTGACGAAATGTTATTTTCACAATTATTACATCGGAAAGCTGATAGAAATGCGATTCCCTATCCAAAAAAGAAAATCATGTAAACGTTGCGAACCCCTTGGTAAAATTTCAAATTTCTACTAGCAATTTTTCTAAGTCTTTATTTTCAAAATCCGCCAGAAAAAAAATTTAAGTCCAGAATTCCGGTTTAAATTTCCTTACTGAAAATTATCTTAAGTCTTTATTCTCAAATTCCGACCAGAAAATTTCTAAGTCCAGGAATTTCCGGTAAGCAAAATTTTTCTAAGTGTTAGATTGCCTATACTTGCAGGAAAAATTACACTGTATGTTAGCAGATTTCTTCAAGATTCCTTGATACGGTAACATTCCGGAGAAAATTAAATTCCTGTTGCATTCTAGCAGGAATCCTGCTATGTCCAGCAGGATTCCTGCCAGACTTCGTCACGGGTGGGATAACTCCTAGAGGTAATTAAGCAATCCCCTGTCGACCTGTCCACGCCCGATTCCATTGTTGTTGATCAGGCAATGGGAGTAATTCTTAATCAAAATTCAGGTAATATATTTGAACACCTAACAATATTATTTGGTATGAAATACGTCGGACAGCATTTGATCCTTAAGGCATGTAAAACTACAATCGTTATATAACGAACAGGAGAATTGCGAATGGCTGCCTTTAAACGTGACTTGTTGAAACCTCTAGGCTGCAACATATCCAACTCTGTTTGTAAGTAGCCTGCCTCGATTTAAAACTGATCGCAATTGCGAACAGAAGTCTAGCATATAAAATAAGTGAACGACATACATACCATAATGCAGGTGATGATGGAATTGTTGTACATAAATAGGGGAATTTAATGAATGAAGAAGCTGGAATCGTCCCGTTTGTTATAACAGTGAGTTGTTAATTTGTCGTTAATGTTTAATATGAAGCAGATATGGGGATACTCCTGTGGTGTCTTATCTCGAGTTCATGGATATATCGAATCGAAATAGGAATGAAAACTAAGTATTATATTTAATAGATAAAACGTAGATAAAGGTCACAGCTAGTATTTTTTCTTCTCATCTCTACAGGAAGCTTTTGATAAGTTCGTCCATCGTAAACAGTAAAAACAAATCAGTGAACACGGAAACAAAATTTGTGCCCATGGGAATTCCAACACTGTTGGAAAAACCGGTCACCAAAGACTACAAAGATACTTGAATATCAACTTCAGATCTAGAGTACTTCTTGCGTGAGAATCGCAGTGAAATTTAATAAGCAAATTTTTTGAGATGATTACATCACAATATGGAATGCTTCCTTTTCCCATTTTGGTTGAAGGAAGCACGTACTGTCTATAATGTCAAAGAGTCTAGTCTTTAGTTCATCGTCATTAAAGTGGTTGAAAAGTCTGCTGTATTAATTGTGATTTTAGAAAAGTTCTTTGTAATTTCAAATTAACTTAGAAGTTCTTTAATAGAGATTTATTTGGGATTTAACAGCTACTTCTTGCATATGTTGTTGCACAATGCATCGAATGTTTTTTTCCTTCGCAGCTGCCAGATATTTTTATGAGCGAGCAAAGAAGGGACTTGGAATGGTTTAAACATCTAACGGATCTTTGTTTGTAAGGAATTTTTGGAAGTTTTGGAATCCGTATTATAGGTACGGATAACTCAATTCATCCGTCCCATGACTGGGATACTAAATGTGATACACTAAAACATTGGATTTTGAGAATCTTTTTTTTTTTTATCATCTTTTTAAGAGCAGGTGGAGTATAGGTACGGATTACAGAATGTGGAATTGATGGAGTATTAAATTTCATGTAATTTGTCGAGAGTGGTGTATTTGCCGAAACGAAGGTGATAATTATTTAGAAAAGTAAAAAGAAATACAATGTATAGAAGTTTAAAGTTATGGGGAAAGCAATATCACACACAACTAAATACAACTTTTTCAGTATATACATATAGTACAATGTAACTATAGAATAACCCAATTAAGCTTCAAAGTTGCTATATTCCAATAGGGTCCTGTTAACGTACGGAGTAACGCTAGGGGCTAATTATCAATAATAGGCTTTGGAAATTATCAATGTACCATGTTATGAATGTGTGGAAATGAAGGTGTGGCAATCATTTTTTGATCATCATATGTTTTTAGACAGTAACAAGATATGATCTATAAAGGCAAAAAGGTCTACATATTTTATCAGTTTTTATCATAACTTGTAAAGAAAATTTCAAATGTTGACGGACATTGTCTTCTAAGATCAAAATCAATCTGCTGTTTGAGAGTAACCAAAAAGTTAGTGTTGAATTTTCAGCGGAAAATAATTAGTACCGCCCATTTAATTATTACGAACCTTACCACTTAACATACAGACTTTGGCATCTATTTTTTTCTCGTATTGTTGAAACCTATTTTCGTAAATAACGGTTTGGAGAGTCGAAACAATACCTTCCGATGGCTCTCTTTTGATAAAATGTCAAGTCAGGCATTTCGTTTCTGCAAATATCTTGCATTGGTCAACTAATTCTTCCTCCCGAAGTAGTTCCATAAAAGCCTTTGTAGTAATGTAAAAATTCATGGAGAAGTCGAATATTCCATGCATGTGATTTTATCAAATCGCGTCAATTATAATCTCTTCAGCTCTTTTCTTTCTTTCTTTTCGTACAAATTTCCTGTTTGGTGTAAAGGCATGACACATTTGATAGAGACGGGAGAGACAACTTGATGGACTCAATTAACTAAAATTGAAAGCTACTGTATTTACCTTCCAATATTTCCTTTAGTCTAAGTTACGTTTGTCTGGTTTTAATTCTCCCCCAATGTAAACAAACAAGTCGGTAAATATTTAACTGGCTTCAGTTTGAGAAAAATTCACCCTTTCCTATTGTATGTAAATATAACGCCAAATTAAGTTATAAGGTCGCGAATCATATCAGTTTCGTATACTATCCAGAAATAATTGTATGTTTTTTCCCTTGAAACGTTTATATAAAGTTTTTTTCCTGCGTTTTCATTCAAATTAATTTTCTTGCATGAAAAGAATAATGTCCAATAAAGTTCTAAATCGTTTGTTTTCTGATATGTTCTCAAGCAGCTTGTTCGCGTATGATGCAGTTTTTGAAGTCAAGGCAGGCTACCTTTAAAGAAAGTTGTTGTTTTGCAGGGGTTTCAACAGTGACGTTATAAAGGCAGCACTTTTCGTAAATTCCCTGATGGTCCGTTATAACATTTAGGTGTTACCAATATGACCTACCAGTTGAGTCAAATGCCTGTCTGACTGTTTTTATGCCATTGTTAAGCCGTTTTCCACACGACTGGTTTTGACTACGAATTGTTCCGTTTATTTGATCAGACTAATGGGTCACGGCGGTGTGTGACCGGTCTCAAGCAGGGATTGCCTTAACTCCCCCTAGGCCACCTGATCCAACTCTGGTGTGTGTCCGGGGTCGTGTTTGGCCCAACTCTTGTTTTGTATTCTATTTGGGCTTACATGTACGAGCGGTGACCACTGTCTTATCTTTTACCTTTACAGTGCAAAAATCACGTTGGAGAACTTAACATCTAAAGTGCCATACTTTGTGAATTGTAATCAAGTGTTTTCATAATGCTATATTGTAAGAAATGTTATTTAAAAAAAAGCATTGAGAGGGGCGTATGAATTGAACAAGGCATCTATTTTTTAAAAATCATTATACATGTAATACGTACTTGGACAAGAAACACTTTCGATGAAAAGGCTGGAAAATTACAAAGCCTCTTCTCGGAAATCAAAACTAGGAATGTGAAAACACGAGACCATAGATCGCTAGCAAAGTGTGAGCAATCCCCTGTTCGCCGGCAAGAACTCACCACGAGCCCCTTTTAAGTCAGGTACATAGAGTATTCGTTAGTCAAAGAATCTGTGTATAAAGGAATCGGACCAACAACTGGATGAATCACGTCAGACAGCATTTGAGTTAAAAGGCAGATTGTATTAGCAAAACCTGCATTGTCATAAACAAACCCGTATAATTTGCAAAGTGCTGGATTTTTAAACGCAACCCTGTTGTAAACAAAACCCTGCGACATCAACTTTTTTGTCAGTAAGCCTGCCTCGATTTTAAAAAAACTGATCAAATGTTCAGCAACACAGAAGCCACTGCAGCTACCAGGACAATTAATTTTGGATGGCTCTTTTAAAAAAAAAAATATAAGAATAGAGTGTCAAGTCGAAGTCAACCATTGGAATGTCAACAAGTCATCTTGAAAATATAATATTTTAATGAAATGGGTTAGTAGAGAAGAAATACATACGCTGTGGATGAATGTTTTTCTTTTTTGTTTTTTTGATGTTACAGTCAAAACATCACGACACTAACACCACAAAAGGTCACTATCTAACAATCATCACCAAGGACATAAACTTGCAAACTGAAATAGATAAAGAATATTGAAAAGTACTGAACGGTGACCAGCGTGATATGATAAGCGATGTATTTGTAATAAGGTGGAAGAAAAACATCCTCTGATGAAGATCTGTGAAGAAAAAAAACGATAAAGAAAAGGAAATTTGCTTTATATGTGTATGCTGTCAAATTCACTTTTACATGGGTCGCTGGGAAAGCTGATGGAGTCAAGAAAAAAGTTGCCTGGGAGATGTCGTGACTGGATAGACATCTCTTATGATTTTTTTTAAAAATTGGATGGAAAGATAATTCCCAGAATGATATGTTTCTGAGTTTGATTTTTGCAAAAGAATAACAAAAATTGTAATAAATAAAAAAAAAACCCAAAAACACAGACCCAAACAACAACAACCCGCTTCCCAAAAAACCCCTCCTAAAACAAACCAAAAGAAAAAAAAACAACAAAACAAGAAACAACAACAAAGAAAAAACAAAACAAATACAAAACAACAATTGAAAAGAAAAATCGCATTAAATATCTGCATAAAATACTTTTGTTCTTTTGAATCGTTGGCACTATAACGAATTTGGCGAAGAATTAGAATTTCCGCCATTTGAAGAAAAATTCTGCCATTTATCTAGAAAAATAGTTACCGCTGTTTTCCATTGTTTGCTTATATAGATTCATGTAAAATATTTTCTGTAATAAATTGTATTTAAAACCATTTTTTAGACATGATTATTTGTTTAAAACATCACAAATATCCCTTTACTTTTATCATTCGGAACTCTACAAGAACTCTCTTTTGTGCCAGCCGTACCTAAAACTGAAAACGGGTTTTCTATAATGTACAGATAAGACGCGGTGAACTACTATCAATTACATCTTTTCTTGTGTACTTACACAGTATACTAGGTCTTATCAGCACAGTGGACACCAGAGATGATTAATGACCAATTTACCGCTCGGTGCCACAGGTACCCATGGAGGTTTATCGAGAATAATTAGCGACTGTGAACAAACACTGTTTACTGAAAACACCGTGGCGAATGGCGAAAGCGGAATTTGGACGTTTTAACGAGAATTTTAAGTAGCAGGAAAAACGTTCCTTAAAAACTGTTGGCGTAAAAAAACCGAGAAAATGGCGATGAATTGTAGTGGCGATAATTCGCGAGTTAATGTGTATTGCTCAACGAGCGCTGGCATCTTCTGCAGGCAATATCTACATTACAGTATGCACATTATTAAAATTGTTGATGCCGAATCTATCTGTATTTTCCACAAACATTTTGGGTTTGAGCGTCACCGAGGAGACAGTAATTTGTCCGAAAATGCGATCTGGTGGCAATAAATTGGTACTGTATATGATTTAAATTATGGACCACTGGGTCGAGGCCTCTGTTGGTTGGACTGTTTAGTCCCCGAGGGTCTCTACCGCCATTTGCTATGTACTATGTTGACTGCTTGAAAATTACGGATATTGTATTCTAATGCAGTGGTAAAATTAGAAATTTATCAAATTAAGGATATCTCCCTCAGGCAGTAGCTCTGACCTGCTCCAGTCTTTGCACACATTGCTTACCTTTTTAAAAGTTTTTATTTCATGTTTTGCATTATCCAAACATTTCGGTTTGAGCATCACTGTAGAGACATAAATTGTCGAAATGCGTATCAGGTGCATCAAATTTTGCACCGTATATGATTTATATTATTACCCTCTGCTGGTGGACTGTTAGTCCCCGAGAGTATCTACTGCCAAGTTGCTATGTACTACTGTAAAAGTTGTTATTTACGCTGGGGGTTAAGTACGCTTTTTACCATGTTGAACATTACGCATGGGGGAAAATGCGCGGAAACCGAATATAATGTATATCATATCAACTATTTTGTATGTTACTAGCTTGAAAATACGGATATGCATTTAATTGCAATGGTAAAATTAGATTTTTTTTCAAAATTAAGGATTATCTCCCTCAGGCATAGCTCGAAGATTTGGCTCCAGTCTTTGGCACTACATTTGGCAGACTTTCGTTTGGAAGCCTCGGAACAAAAAGAAATGTATTCTATGATTAAGACTTATTGATATTTTAGGCATCTATTGTTATACTGATATTATTCGAGTATGTTTGTCTAAACAGATTAGTGCGCAGATTTTTGTGGAGAAGGGTGTGGATATTTAGGAGTGCTAAATATCTGTGCATATTGAGAGTAAAATCGGACTTTAATAAGACATTTTGATATTCATGGACATGGATTAATAAAATCTGTATTAATTGTAGGCCTACTAATGTTCTTCACCTTTAAAGGAAATTTGTATTTGTTGTAAATCAATGTTCAGAGTAAAATCCGACTTGAATAGTGCATTTTGATTTTGCAATGGGGTAGGGGGTGTACGAATGTACCCCCTCCTTTTACTCCCCTGTGTAAAGGCCTGCAAGGTCTGTTAAAATCAAGTTTCTTGCACATGATAGATATACTATTTCATTCTACATCATATGATTAATCAAATTTAACAAAGAACAGTTCAACATATGGTCCACTATCTTTCCTTAAAAAAATCCTACCTGAAGTTTTCGTCATCTGGTTTTGGCCTTTCATTGGTTACACTACAAAATTTACATACATTGTATCAGGCGCGGTATTATATGAATGTAATATATATCTAATTACTGCATATGCATAAAACTTATGGGTGGGGGAAAATGACTTCTTTTGAACACAGATTAAAAAAACATGTAGTAGTCAATCATTTTTGATTGCCTGTGGCCACGTGTCTCACTTGTTACAACACATTACTAGAGATTCAGGGTGTTATTTCTTCCTTTTACATAAACACCAATGATTTACTGTGTGGATTGCCCATTTTCGACATATCTGAAGCCAATGTAACTATTTGGTACTAGGAATTTTATACTTAATAAAATTCTGCTGGCACATCAAAACAAGCCTACATTCGTACCCATCCTTTTCTGAAATTTAGGATCGGGAAAGGGAAAACTAACATGGCACCAAACTGCTCCTAATAGCGTAAAAATACTATATCAAAACGCCGGTACGCCACATGCACTACTAACAAAAAAGTTGATGTTGCAGGGTTATAACGAATCTCGTTTAAAGTCATCATTTCGCAAATTCTACGGTCGCTATAATGACCTTGTTTGCGATTACAAATTATCACTAAGTCATATGTTGACTGATTTGTTTCATACCCTTTGTTAGACTGTCATTTTCCTACTAGATTTGACTACGGATAATTCCGTTTACTTTATTTCGACTAAGGGCTCACGGCGGGTGTGACCGGTCAGCAGAGGATGCTTACTCCTCCATGGCACCTGATCCTACCTTCGCTTTTGTCGGAGGTCCGTGTTGCCCTACACTCGATTTTGTATATGTTTTTTGGATTATGATTACGTTTGACACAATGTTAACTTCGCCTTTTTGTATGCATACTGTACTTGTGAACGTTGCAGTGCAATATGATTTGGGTATGTTTAACATTTCACTTCATTGTGTTGGAAAGAAAAGTATTATGATACATTTAATCAACTTAACACCGCACATGTATTTCTGTTTGATGAAATACGTTTCGTCTTGTTACTTTAATAAGTATACACTTTTTAAGGGAATGAAAATGTAGATACAACATAGTCATGATTTTCTATAGGTAGAGTTAGACATTTTAATAATTTTCTCACAGTCTTAGATATATTACTTCTTAATTTCATACTTTTCTATATATGTAAGAAACTCTCCAGTAATATAACCGTATTACTATGCCTGTCAGAAACCAAAACATTTCTTTTATACGGTTACTTTGTAGACAAAACAGAAATGCATCTCATATACATAATATCTCTTTTTATTAACAAACACAAAAGTTTTACATACCACGAATCCTCCAAACAACAATGCGGATCGGATCTGTAGCATTGTCTTTCCTTGTCAATACGGAGACACTCTCGATCTGTCATGAGAGAACACACAGTAATAATTCCGTGTATGAAAAGGCAACAATAACGAACAGTGACCAATGTCGTAAGTCCCAAATAGAATACAAAAACAAGCTTTTGTCGGAGGTCCGTGTTGCCCTACTATCGATTTTGTATATTTTTTTGGATTATGATTACATTTAACACTATGTTAACTTCGCCAATTCATATTGTTCTTTTTCTTCCACTGAAAAGGAAAGATTGCTACCATAGCTGCTTCCTAGTAGTAGTGATATGCGTGCTGGCATTTTCCTGCGTATTTTTGGATTGTGAGGTGTAGAAACAGAGACCACAACTTTGTCCGCAAATTCTACAAAACAGGAAGTATAGACGACCTGTCTCGACGGCCAAATCGTCATGTAGCTTGACTAAAAATTGATTCTGTGAAAATATTTTGTTTTGTGTCATTTTATTCTTTACGCTGATCAGATGTTATGTAGTTAAAATAATTAAATAGAAAAACGGTACATGCAAAACGTTTGCTGGGGCGTAACAAATTTTGATTAGTACAGTAAACCCTCTGTCTAGTCCTATAATGACGCAATTACACGAGGGCCCCAACGTATTGTGCGCCTCCTGTATTTAGTGGGAAATAACTCGCGATGCTCGGTGAAAAATGCTGGAGCAAGGGGCCAAACAATTAGATCTTTGACTGACCAACGATCTATTTCTGGTTACCCATTTTTTAAAATATTCGTGTGTTTGTAGTTATGCACATATTTATTATACTTACGGTGGAGGACTGATTTGGAATAGTAAAACTTTTTTGGGCAACCTTTTGCAAAGCTGCTGCAATTTTTGTAGTTAGGTGATACATTTGGTCCGAATTCATATGTGTACACTGGACAAAATCCTGAAAGCATAACATCTCTCCGTTAAAGTCTTTAATATTTTCTTTTGAAAATAAACTCTAATTGCTGTGCACATTGTAAAGAAAATGACAATTTGATATAAAAATTAATATCAGGCCAGAACTCCCCCCCCCCTCCCAAACCCTACAAAAACAAAATCACTACGTAGAATAGAATGCATTATCATTTCACTTCTGCCGATTTTGTACTTATATGAGCTGTTGTACTTACCATCGACTGTCTACATGTATCTCGTTGACCGTGGTTTTCTACAGTACTTTATTTTAATTGTTACCCCAAGTCACCCTTTTCCTATTGTGTTTGTATTTGTGAAGTCATCATTTCAGGTGCACATGTGTTCAATAACTTAATGACCCACGTTTTGTTTTTAAATAACCCGCTTTCTTGTGATGAGATAATTCAAATAGCTCTTTTGCACAAAACTTGTTGTTAGATGTGAACAAAGCATAATTTTGACAGTGTATAATACATGTAACAGGAAATATGACAGTCATGCAAATGTTGAGCCTTGGATAACTCTAATTTCACAAATCTGCTAGAATAACAAGGCCAGAATTAAGGTTTCTTATAAATATTGGCAAGCTACGAAGTTAGAGCATTAGAATTTAGCTTGCATAAGCAGAACAAGAAAATGTAATATGTTTCATAGCCCTACTAGTACTGGGGTGACCGATGTGACCTTTTGGCGTCTTGTTCAGTTTAGAGATAACACATAGACGCAATTCGAATCGATACGAACATATCTGTATACATAATAGAAGACCTACCTCCATCGATAGGAACACTTCTCCCACAAAATTCTACTGTTTCGTTTAAGAAACTGCTTGGTACGCAATGGTAAACGTGTTTTTGTTCTTCCGGTAAATTTGATTCCATCTTATTATAACAACCAAGCCTATCTGATGCTTTATTCCACTGTGAAATGTTGCCTGGTATAGGACAATCCTCTGTTCTGCGCACAAACTTAGGTAGTTCCGCATGTACCGTTGTCTGCATATTAAAACATGTGAACTATACAAATGTTCATATTGGAAACTTTGATTGTTTTAGCCTAGTACATGAACATTAATTAAATTTATATAAATATGATAGAAAATCATCACAATTACATGTAACATCAAACTATACAGATATTGTGTAAGTACCGTGGTTGCAAAATGCAGGATTATTATGACAATACTGGAACACTTCATGATTGCAATCCAGATGAATCGGAAAACGATGATTAATACATTATTCTACAATAATCAAAATAGAGTGCAACATTAAGAAGTAGTAAGTTCAACTTGTAAACATATTTTTAGAAAATGCATGGTTATGAACAATGGATTTATATTTAATCTGCAAAGGCATGATGATAACGTTGTCATATTTGATTAAACAATTCCGGTACAGCGCTAGAAAGGGGAAACTGAGCAATGGTCGACATTTTTAATGATAATTAACAATACTGGGCCTGATACAGTTCCAACGTCTTAGCATTCCTCATGAAATATTTACTCCTATATATTTGGTAACAAGACCCATTCGGGTTACTGATTGCAATTGATTAGTGTTCATCGTCGACAAACCTGCATCACGCATTATTAACGATTGGATATTTTTAATGTTCTGATAACTACCATTAAAATTCGTTCCAAATCTAACTTGAATATCATCTTTAGGGCAAATTCCAGGATTTCTACATCCCTAGGACCTTACACAACATAGTTAAGGCTCCAGAAGGAGACGTGTCATTTTCTATGCTAAAAGGTTTCTTATGGAATCACACAAAACAGCAAACTATCGCGAGTCGTACTCTGCGAATGATTTGAGCAATGTCAACATACATGTATTTGATTGTTGAAAGATATATAGATGTGGCTTCAAATGTTATGCACATACAGTCATTGTTTGAATGATATCATTGAAATGACTATTTCAAAATGACTTGTATTAACAGTTACATGAGGTACCGGTAGATCAAGTTAGGGTGCATTTGAAAAGTTTCTTTTTATGTTTTTGTGATATATGTATAGTTGTACGGTTCATTTTAAAAGTACATAATGCACCACGGCATCACCCCCCCCCCCGTAAACCATATCAGCATATTTGGGACAAGGGTGCATAAAGTGCAAAGTATAGGACTCGATGCAGTTTGGGGCCTTCAAAGCGCGACAAAAACTCTCCCAAAATGACCTATTTTATAAAAAAAAACCTTCTCTACAGCTGCATATGTGTAAACTAAATCCATGACGATGTAGAGTAAAATGCTCCCTAACAAACTTATAAATTTCATGATTTCCGGGGTTATGCCCTGATGACCTGGCGGGGCCAAACCTGGTACTTAGTGTTTCTATGTACCGATAAAACATTTAAAAGCACCTTGTTTAATAATGTTGATATTAAATTGAAACGAAACATACATTTAGAATGAGCAGGTAGCTTTTTACGATAAGTGTAAATTCCATAACCCCCAAGGGTAGGAGTTTTGGTATTAGGGTGGGGCTAAAGTGGACAGTGATGAGGTTTTTAACGACTGAACTCTTTATTGGTCTTCTTGATTTCTATTATTCAAACTCTTTTCCAAATTTTACAATTCATTTCCCTTAGGATGGGGTCAATATGATTACATTTATATTATAAATATGTATCATAACTAACAAAATCCTCTTCTCTACTTCCATATACATTTGTGAAAAAAATGCACGATTTTGATGTCCATGAAGCCCTCTACTTTAATTGTGAAATTCATGGCCTCTAGGGGTTAGCGATATTAAAATAATTTATATGATTCATAGTAATTTTGTCTAGTTATTGAATAGTCATCACTCATTATGTGCCTATTTGTAAGGTGATAAACATGTGGCTACCCCCACTTCATTTTGAGGCAACAATATAAATATGAGACTCCCTGTATAGACTATGATATTCAGGTGACCATTGACGCCTATGGTCCTCTTCTGATCTTATTTTCAGCAGTTGTCATAATTGTTGCCAAATTCAGTTATCAAGCGTAACCAACTCCTCATTTCACTATAAATGGACTACTGTACATGGTAACTGGTTATGATTGCTTTCTGTAGATTGCAAGTGATATATACTATGCATGAAAAAACTACTTCTTTGAAATATTGGATTGATAACGAAAATAATATTTTTCCTGGTTTCCATGGCACCTGATCCTACCTTCGCTTTTGTCGGAGGTCCGTGTTGCCCTACACTCGATTTTGTATATGTTTTTTTTTGGATTATGATTACGTTTGACACAATGTTAACTTCGCCTTTTTGTAAACATACATTTGATATGTCAGTGGTTATTTCGCATGACTGCATTTGCAATCGGTGAGGGAATTTATGAGCGACAAGATATAGAAAAGGGCCAGTTTAATTTCACAAAACTTCCTGGAGGAAACTATTTTTATTTTTTGATGGAGCACCCACTATCATAACAATATTTTAGCAGAATACTGAAAGGAGTAATTGTTCTATATAAGCCTTATATTCTTCATGATCATTAACTTAGATACATACCCCCAGTATCAAGTAGTTGTGCCATGGAAATTTACCTTTGCCTGAGGTAATTACGAGAGAAGTGGTTGGAGGACATTTTTGCTTAGCAAAACGAAAGTAAATATTTTAGATATTATTTTTCTCTATGAAGTGAATAGAAATACCATTTTCAGACAAAACAAACAACTGCGCTCATTATTATTAGCGAAATAGATACATAAGCTTAATTTTCGATGAAATATAGCTGCATGTGAGGTAAATGAACAAAAAAAAGGTGAATAGATGACTAAATATTCAAATAATTTCTAAATCTGATCTAGAACACTAATCTCAGTTGTAATAATTAAAATGTAATTTAACACACCTTTGTTCAAAAAGATTATATGAAAAGAAACATTATAATACTTTTCAACTTACCTTTCATTACATTGGACACTATAACACTTTTAAAAGTATAAAATATGTGCTGTTTAAATCCAAATCGGAGGTGCAGAATACACTCTACGTAGCGGAGCGTAAATAACAGGTTTGACACTGAGTAAATACATTAAAGGGACATGGACACGTTCTGAGCTAAAAATTTTAAAATTTTAGATTTACATTTGTAATGTTTACAATGCTCACTGAGGGTATATATAATGGTAAGCAACAATTTAGAACTGCATTTGTTGAGTACAGCACTTACAATTCACAATTCTTCACTACGTAAACAACGCTCGAGCCATGTTTTTGTTTACCTACATTGAATATGCCAGTATACGTTCCGTTTAAAGCAGATTTTTCCATATTACAAGTTCATTCTGAACACAATTAAACAGTTTCTAGTGATTCTCACATTTCATATTGTTTTAAACATGGTACTTTCTGTGAAACCATCTTTATGGAAACAATAACAAGCCTCGAGCCTTGTTTACATAAAAAAGACTAGCTTAAAGTATTATTGTACGAAAGTAGACAGTAAGTCCTTGTTTTCTTCCACCAATTCATCTGTTGACCCAATCATGTAAATTATACCATAACTCTCTACTTCACCTTTCATTTTACTTTTTACATGAATGTATTTAACGATTTGTCAGCCGTTCACCACTCGTATGTTTAGTCTCAAAGGGGCATTGATACGTTCTGAGCTAAATTTTATGTTTGCATATTTAATGTTTAAATTGCTTAACTAAGTTATTCTTAATGATCAGCAAAAAATGTCATTTGTTGAGTTAGAAGTGATATTTAGCACTCACAATTCTTTGTTATATAAACAAGGTACTTGTCGTACATGTAAGAGGCACCTTATTGAGTACATATTGATGGTCCCCAGGGATTATTCTAACTTGTATATTGATGGCAAGCTCTGTAAAGCTACATGCTTTAATGTTGTTGGCTTAGAGAAAAGGTTACGGTAAATTATGCATTTGTCCCTTTGACTCCCAGGAATTTAAAAACTGAAAAATGATATTGCAGAATTTCATCTTTTGACAGAGATATTGGAGTGTAAAAAGGATTACCAAATTTGAAATTAGAACCAAGGTCATTTGAAATAGAGTTGTAATGATACGCCTGATAAGAAAAAACATGCATGTATATTTGCCAGATGTTTAGTCAGCTGTGACCGTTACATATGTTTACCAATTTCTTATCATCAAATCAAATGTGTTTTAAACAGCTGTGCTTTTTACTCATAGTAAATAAAATACGTCAAACGGAACATTTAAATGTTAAGGAGAGAAAGATGCCATTTCTTAACCCCCAAATACCCCCATAAGATCAAAACATGCCATGTTGGGTTTTTTCTTCTTAACTCTATCTTGTCACATGCAGGCATTACTCAAACTTCATGCATGCAGTCTTTGAAATGCTTTACGATCTGTCATTTGAAAATGATTTAAAAGGACATGGACACGTTTTGAGCTAAATTTTATATTAGTATTTTTAATATTTAAAATGCTTAATCAAGTTATTTCTAATGGTCAGTAATTTTTTTAATGTCAGTTTTTTAGTTACAAATAAGATACAGCGCTCACTATAAAGGGGCGGTCAGGATAGTTTTAATGAAATAGAGGGGGGTCATTCAAAATAAATCTTCTCAAGAACCACTGGGCCGGAAATGATGAAATGCATATGAAAGCTTCCTGATGTATTGGAGAATCACGTTTGTACAAATCATGACCTCTGGGGTGGGATAGCGTCACAATAGGGGATGAAAGTTTTATATGTGAATATATAGGGGAAATCTTTGTAAACCTTCATCTCAAGAGCCACTGAACAAGACTGGATATTTACCTGAAAGCATCTTAATATACAATAAATTGAAGTTTGTTTATATCAAGCTGAAGGAAGGGGGATTGAGAGGGGAGGGGTTAAGGATGTCTTCATAGGAAATCAAAATTTTACATTATGATAAAAAGACTTTTTCTTCAGAATCACAGTCCTAATTTCAATCAAATTTGGTACAAATCATTCCTGGGTAAAGGGGGTTCAAGGCTGTACTAAAGGGACCAGACCTCTTTTAAAGGAGAGATAATCACAGAAAAAAACCGAAATAGGATGGGATCATTAAAAAATATTCATAAGAACCACTGGGCAAGAAAGCTGAAATTTATATGAAAGCTTCCTGATGTAGTGGGAATTCAAGTTTGTTCAAACCATGACCCCCGGGTGTGGGATTGAGCCACAATTGGGGAGAAGAGTTTGTCATTGGTTTATATAGAAAACAAATCAAACAGTCAGTGTACAGTTCACCAAATTAAAAAGGAAACATGGATATATAGTGTAGATACAAGTTTGTTCAAATAGTAATCCCCGGAAGCAGCTGGCTTGTTTTCATAGTTTTATGAAGCAGCATTCCTTCACAAGCTTCTACATAAGATCATGATGTCTTTAGCGGTGGCCTTTTGATTCCATATTTTGGAAAATATATCTACGTGTTAGCTTTAAGTAATATTTGATTTCATTCATATGTCCATTTGATATATCCCAGCAAACTAGTATAAAGGTAGCGACATAGTTTCACATAATTATCTGCTTTGTGCTTGATTATTACATTAAATATATACATTAACGGCAACTTAACTACTGAACATTATCACAAACTGAACGATTTCAGCTTCTTCACCGTCAACTCCCAATATTTATTTAGCAACATTTCATCATCAACTGTATATGATGTTTGTTTATCTCAACTTATTCGATACGCAAGAGCTTGTTCTGAGTATGATCAGTTTGAATCGAGGTAGGCTACTTGCACAGAGGCTGTTTCAAGGGCTTAAACAATCACGTTTAAAGATAAATTATATAATCGTTATAACGATTTAGTGCACCAGTGTTGCCCACCATTAGGTCAATTGCTGTCTGATGTGTTTCATATACTGATTTTGACAACGGAACGGATTACTAGATTTAGCTGATCAAGGCAATGGGCTCTCGGCTGGAGTTACAAGTCAACACGGATGCTTACTTCTCTTTGGCACCTGATCCTACATCTGGTACATTATGTATGTCCAGGGGTCCGTGTTTGCCTACCTCTTGTTTTTATTCTATACAAACAGGCAAAGTTAATATCGTATTAAACGTAATCATAATCCAAATAAACATATACAAAATCGAGTGTAGGACAACGCCGACCTCCGACAAAAGTGAAGGCAGGATCAGGTGCCATGGAGGAGTAAGCATCCTCTGCTGACTGGTCACAGCCCTTGGTCAACATAATGTAAACGGGATTACCCGTAGTCAAATCTAGTGGGGAAAATGACAGTCTAACAAAGAGTATGACACAAATCAGTCAACATATGACTTAATGATACTTAAGTTGTAATCGCAAACTAGGTCGTTATAGCGACCGTAGAATTTGCAAAATGGCATTCGAGATCGATCAATGTTCGTTATTTTTGCCTTTATATGCACCTAAAAAATCACTATGTTACATGAAGAATGTATATGAATCGATCCAAGTTCTTTGTTTGTAAGATTTATTCATACTAAATAAATAGAAAAGCTTGTTCTGAATTTATCATCTCAATAATATTAGAAATTATTCTTCTAAAGTCAGTAATTTGCTTTGGTACATGTAGTTACCATTCTCCTGTTACCTAAGATACTTTGAAGACAATATACAAAATTAAGAAATATTGGCATTTGCAATTCATATATAATTTTGAAAATCACATCTTCCAACATTTCATTTGAATTCCCATGCGCACTTGTTGTGTCTCCCTCTTACCATACGTATTTCTTCCTGTAAGGCAAGTTTCATTTTAAAAATAAACATTTTTTTTTTTACAAATGGGCGGGTATAGCTATTCATAGGTTCAATTTGTACATCTGCAACTAAAAGTACCGGTATTATAAAGATCATGAGGTTTATAAAATGAAAACATGGATCAGAAATTTACTCTGTTATTTGTTACAACATTTGATTTTACCTATTCTAGTGCATTGTAAGGAGGTACAACTTTGATTAAATTAGATCTAATTACATGAGGATTGGAGGTACAAATTACCCAAGAATGATTTGTTGCAAATTTGGTTTAAACTCCTGTACATGTGGTTCTGGAGAAGAAGTCGAAAATATGATAAAGACTGAGATATGACAGACAATAGGCGATCAGAAAAGCTAACTTGAGCTTTCAGCCCAGGTGAGCTAAAACAACATTGGTATTTCTTATATTTAACATATGATAATATAAAACAACATTGGTATTTATTATAATCAACATATCATAACACGACGTTAACTTCGCCTATTTGTATCATGATATAAATAGAGGATATTCAATGTTTTGTTGTTGGATAGAGAATTTATTTCACGAGTGAGACAGGTATTTTTTGATATTTTCACGAGTGCGCAGCACGAGTGAAAATATGAAAAATCCTGTCTCACGAGTGAAGTAAATTCTCTATCTAACAACAAAAACATTGAATTTTCTATTTATTACATTTTCTTCTTTTTTAGCTGTCCCAGCCCTCTGTACATACGTGTAGACTATGCAATTACATTTTATGGAAATTG
>CAJDSM010025045.1:10000-12992 GCA_903981925.1 Ostrea lurida | reverse complement strand
AACCGATAATTTGAATAACTGACATTTTTTAGAGTGGTACAAAAGCATCAAATTGAATTTCGGATAATGAATGTTACAGTATTGCGAAGAATCCGTCTTATGTCTGATGAGAGAATAATGAGGAATTAGGGATACTTAGCTTCATTACTTTTGAATTAATAGTGTATATATATATAAAAATTTGTTGGTCTTTTTAAGTAATTTATTTATCTACATTGTATTTAGATTTTTCAATATTTTTATTTAGCATTTTATTAACTAGTTACTGTATCAGTACGTGAATAAGCCGTAAAATGTGTAGTAAGATCCCCTCGTGTACTTATATATAGAGGGGATATGATAGAAATTCAGAGGCCTCTAAAATTATAGACCCTTTGAATTTGAGCATATTTTATTGTACCCCTGTGAACGCAAAAAATGATGGGGCGACATTTTTGTTTTCATTTTCACTTATTTATTTATTCATTTATTATTTTATTTATTTATTTATTTATTTTTATTTTTATTATTATTATTTTTTTAACAAAACTTGAGATTTATTATTCTAAAATATATTACTTTTTCGTTCAATGTAGAATGATTTTATTTACCATTGTTCATTAAAAGTATGCTTAAAATTTTTTCATGAAATATGGCTTTTTCTGTAAAATTGATAGTGGGCCGATAGGTCGCTACCTTGCCATTCATCCGTCACAAATCGAAAGTGCCCCCTGCAGCGCGAGCAACAAGTTGAAGAAAACTCGCTTGACCAATCAAAGGGCAGGATTTTGGATGCGGCCTGGTTACGTCACGGGGATAATGAACCACTACTGGACAGTGGTCACGAGTAATAATGAAGTAAGTTGAAGATAATTCTCCCTCTGGCTGACCTTTGGCGCAGATATAAAAACTCACTGAAGGAAAACACGACTTGTCAAAACTTTTTCAGTTTGAAAAAGTGACAATTGTATAGCATCGGTCAAGAAGCAAACTTCATTTTAACTTTTAACGCATTCAAACCACTGGTCACTGAGAGAGCTATTCATCGTACCTGTTAGTGTGTCAAAATGATGGACAGTGTAACGCAATTTCTCTAAAAGAAATTATTTTCTGAGAACTTGGACTGCAGTTACCGGAACTGTCCACTGCGTAGGACCAGGATGGATACTTTTATTCAGATCCCAGACGAGTTTGGGCTAGTGCTGACCCTTCATCCCAATCCCTCCAACATCCTGGAAATGTCCGTGGCGATCTGGAGCAATGACTTCGTCCCACAGGGAATCTGTTTCTATCCAGACCAAGGCAAAGTCCGAATAGAGAAGCTAGAAGTCTACTCCAAATTACCTGCTGATGATGTGAGTTTTTTGTTGATTGTCATTATTAGTATTAATATTTATCTGAGAGAGAGAGAGAGAGAGAGAGAGAGAGAAGAGAAAGAGAGAGAGAGAGAGAGAGAGAGAGATTTATGCCGCTTCATTTACGTCCCGGCAGTCAAATTCAAATGTTACAACTCATATAACCAAAACGAAAATTTCAATTCTATAGAAGGAAGATTAAAGAAGATTATCAATTTGAACATCGGATTATTTTTGGCAGCTTCTTTGCTCCATTTTTAAAATATCTTCCACCAGTCAACGTCAAAAATTGCAACTCCTATATTAACAAAAGCAAAATTGTTTCTTCAGGAAAAAATATAAATTTGAAGAGATCATTGTTTTACGTTTATAAATATAAAGCTATGCTATAGCTATGAATATAATATGTGGGAATCATGCTTCGATGTACTTTGTGAAATGGTTACGTTTCATACAATGTAACAAATATCGATTTAGGTAAACCAAATAAAGATTATGTTTTTTCTTACTAAATTTCGTTTCTAAATTTTAAAAAAAAAATGCATTTACCACCTCAAAGTAGGTATGCATACCAATTTTAATTTAAAAAATGAATATCAGTAGAAAGACAAAAAGTGCAAGATTCCCATATTTTACCAAAAATCCAAATAATTGTGTTTACTTTGTAATTTTATCATCATTGACACAAATGAAATTAAGCTACTGCTTATTTCTTGCACGAACATTGAAAATTACAAATGTGTAGAAATTGTCATAATTCACATCCATTTTACGGAGTATTCCCATACCGTGAATGATATTTCACAGAAATTGATATAGCACCACCAGTGTGCATATATATCAGTATACAAAACGTTATCATCTCAGATGTTGGGCCTTTCCTATCTTCTAAGTTATGAAGATGGAAAAACAAAAAAGAATAATTCAGATTCTTAGCACGCACTTATCATAAGTAAGCACATAGTGGAACTCTTTGATGAATACCCGTGAATGTCCGAAACAAAGTCAGTGTTTATCTCGCGGTGGTGCGCAAAATGTGACGTATGTACGAGAGAATTGGGCGAATGATGCAACATGAACATTTTATCTCTGCTCCTAAACATCTTAAGTGTTGTCAAGTAATTACTAATCACATCGGAAGTCATTAAAGGAAATCAGTATCTTTACATAAAAGAAACTTCTCTGATTGGACGATATTGGTGGAAGGGCTCCATTCTTTGATTAAAATTCAAAATAAAATATTTCTTGGATTTATTAATTTTCTTATGCACATGCCTCGTTTCTATTAATTAAATATGAACATTTAGTATATAATTATAATTATATGAAATAAAAGAATATATGTATCGTGATTTCAAGTGAATTTTTTTAAAAATTTCAATTCAGCAATTTATTTTTTCAAAAGATTCCTATTGCTTTAAAAAATTAATATAGTTCAAGTGGATGTATGCGTGAGAAAGAATGATCAAAATCAATTATCAAAATATTAACTGTCAGGCAAAACTATAAGATTATCTTAGCCAACCGAGTTCATATAAATTGATAGGCAAGTGATTCACAATGAATGTATAAATTAACAGAACCTTTAATTTTCATTCTATACACATGATAGGCAAGTGTTTTCATAATGAATGGATAAATCAACAGAACCCTTAATT
>CAJDSM010025045.1:0-5000 GCA_903981925.1 Ostrea lurida | reverse complement strand
TAAGTTTATAATGTTTAAATTCCAGAAAGTGTGCGTAAATTTACTTAACATGATTTGGTATATATAAAAATATTACAATCAATGGTATTTTAACAGATCAAACTGGAGTGTTCCGAGTCCGATATTACCAACAGCAGTCCAGAACAGATAGTACCCGTAGACAGGCCAATCAAAAGAAACAGGGAGAGAACATGGCTACCTTGTGATATTTGCGGAAAGAAATTCGACCGTCCATCGCTCCTAAAGCGACACATGCGAACGCACACTGGTATGAAAACAATTTCCTCAAAAAACTTTATTTTTCATTGATCAAACATTGCATCAATTTTATGTCAATCGGAGTGGAATCTTTAAATTGTTTCAGGTGAAAAACCCCACGCCTGTGATGTCTGTGGAAAGGCATTTTCGACCTCCTCCTCTCTGAATACACATAGACGCATCCACAGTGGAGAAAAGCCGCATGTGTGCAAAGTATGCGGAAAGCGTTTTACTGCGTCTTCAAACCTCTACTACCATAGGATGACCCACGACAAGGTGCAAATATACGTAACCCTACATAATTATACATATTTATCAATATATATATTTCCCCTGGTGAATAAACCATTTTAACCATACTTCATCTAATACATGTGTACACGACTCTAATTGAATTTATGTATAGGTTTTAGAATTACTGTATATTGACAAATGTTTTGGATCATTTCAGGAAAAACCTCATAAATGTACACTGTGCTCGAAATCCTTCCCCACGCCAGGGGATCTTCGTAGTCACATGTATGTGCATAATGGCTCCTGGCCTTTCAAGTGCGAAATCTGTCACAGGGGATTCAGCAAGCAAACGAACCTGAAAAATCACGTTCTGCTTCATTCTGGTGAGTTTATCTGGAGAATGCAGCAAGCTAGAATCTCCTTATCAGAGGTTTTCTACAGCTCCATATATTTCCGATTTCTCATGGTCATTAACATCCTTTTAATGTATTGAACAGTTCCGGTCAGTGACGAAGTAGGACATAGTCAAAATTTTACCCGTTATTCTTAGATTTGTTCATATNGGTCAGTGACGAAGTAGGACATAGTCAAAATAAGTTTCACATATTTTACCCGTTATTCTTAGATTTGTTCATACTTATTATCTCTTTATTGCAGGAGATAAACCACACGAGTGCATACTATGCGGGAAGAAATTCGCCCTTCAGTGCAATCTGAAAACTCACATGAAAACGCACGAAGGTAATCTTCACTGTTGGTACAACCCGACGATTACAGTAGTCATTCTCTTCGCTTTCTAGTCGTCAATCACTCGGCCTTAGTATAGTTACCAGCATTTGCTGAAATGATTTAAGAATGGTTTTACTATGGGAACCACGTTGGTATCAATGCCGCGTGGTAAGTAGACAAGTGAATAATGCGCGAAACGCCCTTATAAATTTTGGTATTTTCAAAACCTCGCGAATGTAAAGGAACAGGCCCACGAAGGATGAAAATCAGCCCTGTGAAATGGTTGAATATTAAGTAAAGTTTCAACAAATTATTTTCTGAACAAATGAAAGTCTATGTGCCATAGACTTAGTTTATCAGGGTGGTAAAAAGTTTAGAGTTTAAGTCCAGAGGAGAATCGAGTTAGGCTACTGTAAATATATCCAGGAAATATATAACAGCAATTATGTTAACNGGAGAATCGAGTTAGGCTACTGTAAATATATAACAGCAATATCTATAAAATGATTATGTTTGTGTACATTCTATTTCACAGCTTCAACTATGCAAGATAACTGCATCAAGTGTGGAAAGTCGTTCATGCCGAGTCAGAGCTCCCCAAAGCGAGTGTGTACACAGTGTCTGAAAATCAAACCCGAGGATACCGAAAACGGACAGAAGAAAAGAAGGATAACAGATTTCAGCATCTCAAGACTGACTAACACAACGCCAAAGAAATCGTCCTTTTCTCCGTACCGTCCCAACAAATCTGCCAGCAGCGAGGGGCATTCACGTTACTCGAGCTCCGAGTTCCTTCACTCATCTCCCTACTCTCCTAAACTGGTTCCCCCACCATTTGAACATTCAATGTTGTCACCACTACAGCCAACGAACGTCTTGGCAAACACAATTCATTTCTCACATGCCATTATGTCACCTTTTCAAGCGCGGTTTTTCCAAAGTCGAGGTACTGCCAATTTATCAAAACCTTTCTTTGGAGATGTGTCGCCTGGAAGTGACAATCCGTATTCTCGCATGCCTTGGACGGGATCCTTGTCACATCATCAAAGTTATTAGATTTATACGCAAGTAACTGTGTGTGTGTGTGTGTGTGTGTGTGTGTGTGTGTGTGTGTGTGTGTGTGTGTGTGTGTGTGACAATTTAAAAGCATTAGTGCAATGCCGTCCATGCTTTGTGCACAGTCTACGCAAGTGATAATTCTGTCTGTCTCTTTATATTATTTCTATCTGTATATAATCAAATATATGTAATTTAATAAAAAAGGATTAAATCTTGTTGTGACCTCTGTTCTTGAATATCAGTTTGCAATGGTTCATTAGAGAACGGTATGAAAAGGCAGCAACTCGTAGAGTTCTAATTGTCTCCCCTGGGACTCGTAATTCAGTTCTCGGATAACCTCTGGGATCCGTGGTTTATGTAAGTCAACCAACAGATACGGGCCTTTCGACGAATCGTCAAGTCTATTGAGACGCAAAAGCTCTTTAACGAAAGCAGATGATTAATGACATAGAGCTTCCTTTCAGGTCTCGGTTTGTGATTGTTGGGGCATACAATAGGACTACTGTTTTGGCATAGTATCGTTACAAAATTCTTGACATCAAAGAATACCCATCATCAATTATGATTATCGAAAATCAGGATTAATGGTACCTATATAACTCCTTGCTATTTCTATCATCCAAAGAATTCCAATTCTGTATGCAGATCTCTTTTATTCCAATTACATGTAATATCAAAGAATAACACAGATATTGATAATATCGGGCGCATGTAATCCCACTTTTGGAAAGTAAACGCATTAGCAAGAAGAGCATTTTGTTTAACATGGACAAGAGATCGTCTTCAAAATCAACAAGAGGTTGAAGGGTCTCAACAGTCGCCCGAGTATCACCGAACTTGTGTGAGAAGCTTATTAGAACTCTGAGAATTGGAAGAAGAATACACCATAGTACAACTATTTAGGAGGAGATTCAGAAACATTTAGTAGTGACAGTGATCTTGACTGAGGGTTAGGATACACTGTCCGATCAATCTTTGTGTAAAGTATGGGGGAGATGTTCCGGAGTGAAGGTATATATATAAAGATATAATGCAGGAGTCATCAGAGCACTGGGGTCGGAACCACTAATACATGTAGGTAACGAAGTCCACATTTTTGGTAGAGACCCCCCCCCCCCCCCCGTATTATACTCCCTTGCTGTTTGCTACTGTTCAGATGTAGGGACCTGTTTAAAAAATCAATACATTATTTTCCCCTGGACTTGTATGGTCAAGGGACACGAGTTCTACAATTCTTCAATACTTTGAAAATAATTTTGCAAATAGTTTGTATTATCGATTGTCAGGAGTGGAAAAAATTGTCAAGCATTTTATGTATTTATATCATCGTCGAAAAACCACAGCCAGTTGCATTTCGCTAAAGATCTGACGATGAATAGATCTATACAACCCTGCCGTACAGTTTAATCCCCTGACTCAAGAGCCATGGTTTTCCCAATTTTTGGTAGAAGCACTCTCCGCTAGAATGGGTAACCTTTATGACAAGTCGAATATCAAATATATATCAAAGGGAGGCAATTTTCATCAATCTGTTATATCATTTTGTCAATGGGCCTAATTCATCCGTTGCAACTGATCTATACCACTTGAGATTATATATGAACGACTTGCATGGACAGCATCTATACATGAACAGGTCACAGTTTTATAAAATATAGGGTCAGAATTTTCGACGGAAATATATGTATGGGTATGGTTTTCGAAAATATTGAATATTAATGGTGGTGGTGGGGGGGGGGGGTGATATTGTACCCATAAGTATACATGTAGGTTGACACACCCACCTACCGCACTCCTTTTCAATACAACTATGTTTAACTCTGTAACATTTTATTTACGCCAAATGCCCAGGAGTAAAGAAGATTAAAGATGAACTGTTTTGTTTTAGGAAGTTTCAGCCCTACATTATTAGTTGCACGTGTATTCAGTATGGGACATAATACGGAGACAACCTGGATGGATGAAATGGAAATCCGTGTTGGGCGAGGTGAAGCTGATCGGTGCGGTTGCGGAGCACATGACAATGTTTAAACTTTAAAATAAGTTTAAGATTTACCCCCATTCCGTGAAAAAATGCAGTTTTAGTAGAGGGTAATCTGGAAAAAAAAGTCATTAACCCTTCCCCCACCAGCTGTTATGAAGATGTATTTAGTATCCCATTCTCTACCCAAAGTTCCATGCGCTACTCGCATGTAGGAAGCGAAGCTTGCGTAACGCGCCCTCTGGCGCTGAGAGAATGGCAGTATTCCTCCTTAATGGTCGACTTTCTTTCAAACCACTAACATAAATATAAATCACAGCAACATTTCTTGTCGAATTAAACTACACTGCCTAGCCAGTTAGTCCAGTGGGCTAACACTAGATCGTCGACTGATCTACAGATCGATCATGAGTTCGAATCTTTCCTTTTTATTTCCATTTATTCTCTAACTGCATCATATTCACTAAATAAAGTAAATCGGAGAGTCTGTTTTCAAAAATATATTTATACATATCTCCCGCGTTCCACTCCTCGTCAGATCACGATTTATTGAACAATTCCTCACACATGTATACGTACGTAACAAGTCACAATACGGTCGCATTCATTTTGTAAACGTACAGGGGGGTTAAAATAAATGCAAGGAATCCAACATCAGGGGCGGATGCAGGAATATTGTTGAAAGGGGCAGCTCTTTCGTACTTATACTAATAAGTTGTATAAACGGACTAACTGTACA
>CAJDSM010025044.1:0-19199 GCA_903981925.1 Ostrea lurida | reverse complement strand
ACACCGAGTAGTTAATAAAATAATTAAGTTTTCTCCTGTATTGACAAAGTATGGGCCAATAAATCTATTAGTGTGCTAAGTGATGAACAGTATTGCTATCAATCTGTTAAATCTACACATTATCGATCTGTGAAATCTACACGCAATCGAAGATGGGCAGGTCGGAGATCCAGCGCCTAGCCCCTGGGTGATAATGTCTTCTGAACAACCTTTGACACTTGAAAACACCTTTTGGACCGTAAAATGAACTTAAGGTCTGGCATTCCATGTAACTTAACAATAAAGGAATATATGTTGCGAAGAAAATGCTTCACAACCTGGCATATGGGTTTCAGGCGTCCGCGTCTTAACGATCCATGTGGCATCTAGAAAAATCTGCACCTGTAAATGGTGTAATCTGCCACAATACACATAAAGTATAATTTGTATGTACTTATTTAATCAATGTGTAAATTTCAAACGTCGTTTTGAAATCAAACAACGAGAGGAAAAGCTTTCGCGTTATCATATTGATAAGTTTTCTCCCCGAAAATTTGGCTTTTTCAAATAGTATTGTCAGTATTTGGAACGACTTCTGATATGACCATTCAGCCAATATTCTCTTAATTATGTGTGAAAACTCCTTAGTAATCGATTTTCGGTGCCTTTTTCAAGTTCTTTGGAGAGACACAGTCTTGCGAAAAGGGGCGGACACCTTATGGGCGTTTTTCTCACCATAAACGCAGAGACTATCCGATTACAATGCAGCGATCAGACGCAATCGATATTTTCTATTTCAAAAGTACATCTAGGAATTCTATTGTTTGAATAATAAAACAGAGATTTTTTTTAACCCTGTTATCAAGACATTTTAAGTATCTATAAAGACCTGTTGTTCGGCCACCGAGGTCGAATTCAAAATTCGTCATTTTCTCTTAATCCGATTTTTGGCGGGGATTTACAAGCCTTATCCCTGGAATTGAATACACAAGGTTTAGTAATGCCATTATTTAATGGTATCATCATCTGATCATGTCCTGCAGTAAAAATAATTGAACACACAGTCGCTTATTGTTAGGGTACCCCCAAAAATCTCGGTATTATGTATTGAAACAGATTTAAATTCTTTCCACTGTGTTTTTGTACAGAAGATAACGGGGAAACTATGGACTAAGATAGGAATAATAAGACACGTTTGTTCACGACAGGATGATGTTTGGGATAGATTGGGTCAATTAAGTGACATATCTCCTAAGAAAGACTCTGATATGATTCATTAAATCACAAGTAGATTGTTATTTCTTTGGTGTCTACCAAGAGAAAGGAAAATCATCGAAGACGAGCTTTCATCATCTTTTGATCCATGCATTCCAGATTTTTAAATCCTCTAATAATTTAAAAAATTCAACAACGAAACTTCTTTTCAATTGTATCCGTGATAATAAGTCAAAAGAAACACCGACATTTTTCTAAAATATATCTATAAAGCAGTCGCGGATCCAGGATTTGTCGAGAGGAAGGGGGGGGGGGTCCTTTGAGAAGAGGGGGCCAAAAAGACTAGAATCTGGGATGAGCCCAAACGGGGTCCAGGGGCGAAGCCTTTGAATCTCTTGAGTTTAAGGGCTTTTATAGTTATTTTAGGTTTTTTTAAAGCTAACATTCTACACAATAAGAAATTTGACACGAAAGGGGGGGGGGGGGCTCTAAATTCGCCTATGTAAGTAATTCTTTTCTTATCTAACAACATGATGTAAAGTGACACTTGATCGCTTGGGTATCGTATTAATATTTTCGTGTATCGTTTGGGCCTGTGGCACTAACGGAGCCGGAATCTAGGCCGTTATCGATACTCGGAAACTGACAACCAGAAAACATAAGCCAATTCAATACTGGATTTTTCCGCCGTTATCTATCGTATCTTCTTTCACACTTGCTGCCAAGAAATTAAAAAAATAAAGCTATCGATAGGGAGGAGGGCAATATGACAGATGAATAAATACATGTTCATGCATCACTTATTTCAATTCATGAAACATGCTTATTATAATATTCCGGAATACAGGGGTCGTTTCCGAAACCGTATGAATCCCCCAGCAGTAATTAACACATTCTGTTAATTTTACACTCCATTTTAACATGAAACAGAGGCTCTAGTATAGTCCCTAATGAACTAGAATTGATTGGACACGTTCGGAGTCTAACGGGGAGAAATTATGACAGGGTAAGGCTCCTGGGGAGGTAGACGGCGGGCCTACACACACGGACCTTTTGATGCTTGTTTGTAAACTATAAACAAGCCTTTGACCAAGTCCAGCTAAAACGAATTTTATTAACTAAAATATTACTGGCTGTCATTCAAATAGTATTTCATCATACAGAATCTTGCACATGTTTGCATCTGATATGCCAGTTACGAAAATGCGCAATCATTACCGATATCACTTCAAACATATCGTAACAAAACTACGTGTAATTTGCGGCAATTTCTCTAAAATTAAAGTTTGTTTTTGGAGGCAAAAACATGTCTCCCCCCCCCCCCCTTCGTGCTGTCAGTTGAGTAGTTTCAAAGGAGTTGTGTTGAGGATTTTTAGCAAATTTCAAACAGGCTTATCTCCCACAAAAATTAGGGGATTAGAATTTCCTGGTAATATGCACAACGACATATGATGTCCTTGCTACATATGATTGAAGTTTCTTAAAATTCGGATCAGTAGTTTCAGAGGAGTTGCGCTGACAAACCTTGTGACGAACAGACGGGCCCACGGACAGGCCAAAAACAATACGTCTCCCCACCAAAGTGTGTGTGTGTGTGGGGGGGGGGGAGACATAACGTTTTATATATATGTGAAAACAACTTTACAAATCCTAGTGAATAAGAAAAAGAAAGAAAAATCGAGAAACTATCCTTATTTATTGTAAACAATGGGTTTCAATAACAAAACCACCCGTGCACATTGAATAAAACATCACAGTTTTGATAAACAGAAATATGTATTCAAATCTTTTTAAATTACAACAGATACTGTTAAAATATTTCCAATAAGGTGGACGGACAAGAAGGTTGCATCACAGGCGTATCTAGAATTCAAAGAATTATGCATACATTCAAACAAAGATACTTGGCACGTCTAAACAATTTGTCTCTTGTTTTTCTTTTAATTACATGTATAATTGTTTAATTACATGTTAATTGCAAACGTAAAAACAACGACATTAAAACTACAACAATCCCAAGAAACAATCTGCCAGTGATAAAGGGGCTCATACAACATTTTTCTTTTTCTTTCCTTATTTTATTTGTTAAAATACTGATGAGGTAGCAATATACTAGGTTTCCGCAGGATACCCTGAGGTGTAACAGAGGTAAAGAATGAAAGGAAAACTATCCTGATAATTATTTCTACAAAATAATTAGCCATGCTCTTGCAAAAATTAAATAAGAATTATGAGCAAAAGACAACTTGAGCATTTCAAACTTTGTCTTGGGGGTGGGTGGGGGGTTACTCAGTATTCCATCCACTAACTGTATCAATATTATCTAACCAAAGTTTACTTTTAATCATTAGCATATTTTTATACATATATGTGTTAACTGCTATGTATTTTTGTACATATTGATTTTGCAGATTTCATACCAGGTATCCACTCTCCAATTATAATCTCAATTATTGTGATCAAAATATAGCCAAAGGACACTAAATGTTAACAGTGAAATAAAATAGACACCATCTACCTCCCAAAAAATCAAAGAATAAAATGTGAATTCAATATTCTTCTATACAATAATCTTCCCTGCTTTACAGCAATTAAAAAATTGGATTATTCATTATCAAAGAAAAATCAAACCACATACACTTATCACTGTTAAACCATACAACAAGTTCCTGGGAAGGAAGGGGAGGGGGGGTATGTTTGCACATTTGCTGGTCATCTTATGTCCCACTTGAAAGTTTCTCTTACAAATTTCCATCACCTGGCCCCAAGACCATAAACGGAAAATAGATTTAAGTCTAAATTTCAAATCAAGATAACTAAAGAAATAATTTTCATAAACAAATGAAATTGTCAGTATATGTATATGTTTGAATTTGATTTCTTTTTAAAAATCTTCAGTGTTTCTAAACATCTCTGCTATAAATCTTCAGATATGAGTGATAAAAATTTTGACTAAGTCTGTTCTCAGTTTATGGTCGTGGATTTCTTGAAAGAAACTCAAGTTGAAACTTGGACTTAAGTCTGAGAATTTGCTTGGCAGTAAAAGAAAACTCGAACTTAAATTAGAGATTCTAATGTTGGGAACAGTGGCTACCAATGTCTGACATAGCTATAAGATGCTTGCAAAATGAGCAGTCTCACCACCAAATAAAAAAAAACATATTCAGGTTTAATATTAAAATTAGCCCCCTTTCCTCAGTAACTTGATCATCAATACACTGTAATGGGTATATACTTAGGAGTTCAGAATGTCTTAATTAACTAACACTCCAGTATGCACACTGTAATGGAAACAGTACATCTGAAAGAAGCAGCATTGCAATAATACATTTATATCTTAAATTGATATGAATACAAACCAAACAACCCCATGATATATACAAGTATGCGATTCGTGATGTTTCACAGAGAACAAGCAATACTGAGGCCACTGACTATTTACCGTTAACAAGTACATCTGCACCAACGCATTTACACACATACATACATATATTTCAAGGAGAAACAAGTTTTCACGAATGAACATAAATAAAAAATACTGTTACACTGAGAAACTGAAAGAGTCAATTATTGGTGGTAGTATTCATCACATATAAAGAATGAATCAACAAATAAACACATCGACAAGACTTATATATATTAAAAATATATAACTTAATTTACTGTAAACAAATTTATTTTAGCAGCAGTCTTATCTTTAATAACATTTGCCTTACTAACTGATAGATGACTACAGATTAAATTCAACATACATGTACTGGGTGTTAACTCTAGCTACAAGAACATTTTCAGTTTGTACAATCACTTATTAACATTGTTCTTTCTACAAAGTCAAAATTGGAACGTAACACTTTAAGGTTAACATTACAGAAGATTCTCATTAGTGGATATCACATGGTATTCAATAGGGTCTGGATCTAAAGTTATAAACCAGTGGAAAAAAACAGATCATCAAATGCAGGAGTAAAATTTACTCGTATATTTTCATGTTTCCATCAATATATATCATAGATAAATAAAAGGTGCTTGGAATTAAATTCCATTGCTTTGATGTAAAGAACATTTAATTTATTCATAAAATATCAACACAATCATAAAAGAAATTCCAAAAAGAAAGTTGCATGTACTGTAAAGGGGGAAATGTTCGCGTGGGTTTTATTTTCACTATGTTCACGATTATATCAACTATCGCGAAAATAAAACCATCGCCAAGTGCTGTTCAATGTATTTGGGTATATGATTCCAGCTTAGAATATTTACTATCCGCAAAATTTAAACCATCGTGAAATGTTAAAAGATAAAAATCGTGAAATTTTAGCCCCACGAAATTAAAGCCCTTTACAGTATCATGAGACCAAATATTATTGTCATCCTACCCCACTGGATTATACTAGTATATATCTACAACACAGCGGTAACTCCAGAAAAGTGAAATATGAAGGAAATCTAGATCAAAATCAATGTAGATACAGTCTGCTTATCAATGACTTTATGGCTTCTATCATTTAAAATTTTCAAATTGATTCAATTTAGTAATTTGGCCACATTGAAATGTAGTGAAACAAATGTTTATCAACATTCTACTATCATATAATTCCCAGGCCGTATCACACAGAGCCCATAGAAAAAATAAATACACAAGAAATTTCTAATTTTACTATTTTTATATATATATATATATATATAAAAAAGAAGGAATTCTTGTCATTTCAATTGTAAGCCATGCATTTTCTACGCACATTTACTGTAAAATGTAAATTGTGCATTTCCATATGCACTAAATTTGACTGCACCAAATTAAGTATGTTAATAACAGTGTCTAATGAGAATTATTGCACTTCTAATTCTACAATATTTATAGTCTATATATATATATACAAAAGTATAATTTGGACATAAAAGATCACTTTTTCAGGCAAACTATATGTATATATTAAGTGGTAACTATACAAAGAAAAATTCACCTGATGAAAGTACGATGTACTGTATATATAAATTTAAAGACAAAAACATGCAATGCAGTGACCACAAATTCAAACAGTGTGATTTTTTTTTAAACAGCAAAATAGGCAAGTACTGGACATGCAGGTCATGTTTGATTAATCTGTGAAAAATTACAAATTCCTTCGTGAAAGAAGTCTAGCATTCATTCTCATGTGAATGAATTCATCAAAAAAAAACTTCATCTGAAGAATTGACCTACTACTATAAACCATTAAACCATCAAAGTGGCAGTTTTTCATAAATATATTCCTCTTGCTTTTATCAATTTTCCTTCATTAATATAACTGAAAGTTTGTAAAACTGAAGAATCAAATAATATAAGTTTCGATACATATAATATCACTGGTAAAAATAAGGGAGAAATTCCAAACCTAAGTAGCGAACTTAACAGTGGTTGGTTTGTGATAGGTTCCTGTCCCTCTTGTATTTGACCCTTTGAACCCCGTTCCATGAACTGAGGATCCTTTAAGTCCTCCTCCGTACTTTGTACTGGTGGCACCGAATCGAGAACCAGATACCCCAAAGTAGGCTCCCGTGGTGGTTCCCTGTCTAGCTCTACAAAGAAAATATTCTTCAATGAATTTTCACTTGTTTATACTATTTTTTTCCTTAAAAAAAGAAACCCAAATAAAATACAACCCCCAAAACATTCAATTTATGAAAATATAGATATAATACCTAGAAAACATCTGCAGTTTTGTATTTGCTTCTTATTGTTCTTACTGTTTCTTGTCTAAATCCATTCTATATAGTTTTGAATTCAATGTTTTTTTTATGTCTATTAGTAAATTCACTGTCATTTGTTACGGTCTGTAGTGAAAATTAAACAGCCAAAAAAGTAAGGTTGTGTATGTCTGTAACTCGCACTGCAACTTTCCCAGTATAAACCAATTTGAAACATCAAACTCTCGTGTTTTCTGATCACCAATATTTTGAGATTTTCCCTCATTGTATAATCCTGTAGATGACTTACTCAGAGTCGGATTTGAATTTTGGAGTCTGGCTGGTGGATCTAGGGGTGTATGTAGACCGAGGAGTGGAGGCATGTAGACCTGTAGTAGATGTTGGGAAAGGTCTCTCTGTAATAAAAATAAAATAATGTATCGATATTGTTTTAATAACAATCTGATTAACAGATCTCTCATATAGTGTAGAGCTATGTGCTATGTGAAAGATCTGTATTTTAATCAAATCGTTTTCATAATATAATTTTTTCACAAATATAATTTTTTTCAAAGTCCTTTGAAACACAATTATCTGCATCTATCACCCTCAAAAGAGCTGTTACAGTTTTACTTCATGTATAACATCTGATCATGGTACCATTTAGAAGAGTAACAAAAGGGAGATAATCCACCATAGGAATTTACAAAATTTGACTATTCACCTTATATTTGACATTAATTAAGGGTATCGTTTTTGTAACATGTAGCGGTAACCCATCCAGGTGCTGACCACACTCGCCATTGCTTAACTTGCGTGATCAAGAAAGAAACTCTACCACGTCACCAGAAAAGCTAGCTCACTAGTATGGCAGTATAAGTTCTATTTATACTGTCTGATACATTTTATTAAATAATTGCAAAGGAAATTAATTTTCATACAAAACCCTTGGTAAAAATTAGATAAACTATTTCTAAATAAAAATATGAAATATGAAAATTAATTATTCATGGCAGCTATTTTTTAATAGAATATAACATTTTTCTTGATCTTATTAAGGCAGATGACTCTTCCAAAAAGTTTAAAAGGCAAAGCAATTGGCTTCTAATGGCTTCTCTTTTCTTAATATATATCATTCAATCTTCATTCGAACATTATACAATGAATACCTTAACTTGATTTAGCATGTTGAAAATGATACACTGTATGACACATAACCAAGAATTAGTTAGTGCCTCTGTTATGCACAATAATGGGTCTATAGAAAATTTCAGTTTATTTAGTCCTCTAGCTTTTAATAGTACCAAGGCATGATAAAACCTACTAAAATAAGGACACATACAGCATTTCTACAGATTTGAAACAGACCAATTACATATACACTGATATATTAGACATCGATCATTATGATTTCATATTTTAACCTATTTACTCCATCTTACATAACAAGTAAACTTATATAAATGGGTACTTCTATGGACATAAATGCTGACCTCTCGTACTGGGCCTGGTGTCGTTCAGGTCGGGGTAGCTTGTGGGGCGACTCCTGGTGGTGGTAGGGGGCGACTCGTTCTCCTTTTCTTCGTGAGGTGTTTTTTGTCTCCTGGGTTTGGGAATTTTCTTTGAATACTGATAAAAGAAGGAAAGTCTATTAAATCAGCTTGCGTTTTATTGTTTATATTATATAACTTTTTTAAAACTCTGACTTCCCTAATGAATGAATCGTACCAGTATGTCACATTCTTTTATTGAGGATCATGACAATTGATATAGACATATTTTAAATGTAATTGTATCTCTGGTGTGAGCAAGAAATATTAAAATGATAACAAGAACAATAGTATATAAACTTAATACTATACAAACTTTACATCTGTGACTGACCTCCCTAGCTCTGTCTGATTTGCTTTTAGTGTTGTACATAAACGTAGGACTTTGAGGTCGACCATGATCTTTCGTCCATTTCTCACAAAAAGGTACATGACGTTCTGCAGCCTTCCTACTGAAGGATCTTCCACACCATTTACACACTACAGTCTCTGAAAATGAAACACCCATCACATATCACTTTTCTAATAATACCATTACAGAGGAAATTTCCATTTTTATCCATCATAAACAGGTGCTTTGTTCTTGGACTTTGTGTGACATACCCAGATCACTTTTAAGTTCCTCTTCACGTTTCTTGGACTTGGAAGCTCTGCGCTGTCGTCGGATGTGTCTAAGGAGTTCTTCGTGGGTGCCTCTCCAATCCCCAGGTACTTTGGATGGACCAAACTTCGACGAGTAACCGTTAGCATCAAAGTACTCATCATCACTGTCAATGTTCACTTCTTTCTTGCGCAGTCGTCCGCAAGCAGGTTCATGAGTTTTCTACAAAAACATACATCATAACAAATGAAATTGTGGTGATCAGATGAGTTAACATATCAAATACTACCAATACTTTTGAATATACATAAACACTTCAGCAGAATTGTTCATATAATGCAATAGAGTCAAACAGAGATACTAATGTATCTTACAAGTGTGAAGTATCTACAGTGTATATGCTGAAGTAGTTTCTGCCACTCTGATCCCTGCTTCAGATACTTATATACTTTATAAGTCCTCATACTTACCAAAGTGTCAATCTTCAACATCTTCCCACAGAAAGAGCACTTAAACCTGGTTTCCTCATAATCATCTGTTGTAAATAAAATACAATCATTAATGCAGTGAGTTACAATGTTTTCTAAACATGCCAGTAATACATGGATTCATACTGAATATTCTTATTTCATAATTTCAAAATACAAGTATTTTGAGTAGCTCTATTCATTTTCTCTTTATCGTTACATCTGTTTAACTTTTGCATGTTCATATGGCTAATTCTGGCTAAATATAAGGTAGAAATTCTTAATATTGTCATGATAACATTTATAGTTAGTAATATACATTAAGCATTGATAACTGATCACCAACATTTTACAAAATATGAAATTTCACTTGCTTCTTGAATACACATGCTCAAACATATCATGCATTGTTTGCACTTGGAATTTGCACAATCATTTTTTTTTTTTTTTCGATAAAAAAGTAAGCAATACTTTCTGTCACAAATTACTACATTTTTTCATTCAAAAAGATGTTATCAATTTTATCATAAGTTTTGGAAATGATGTAAAATCAGCATGCCCCTTAATATACTCCTATTCATGCATTTACACAATCATTTAAACTCACCAAACTTGTAAAAGCCAAACCCTGAATGAAAAAGCTTAGTTTTGCTAATGAAGTATAAAATGTCTGATTTTTCCCAGTCTTTGAATTATCCTCAAACTTTTCAATAATTCTAAAATGAAATATTCTTACAGTGTCCCAAATAATTCGCCAATTCAGCTATTTCAAGAGACATAACTCTAATTTCGATATTAAATAGAACCAGTAAATATAATCCCCAAGTCCCCAACCCTACCTCATGTGTGTGTGCTAGACCTTTTAAATGATAAATATCTTTTTTATGTTAGACTTAACAGAACTCATACATACAATCAGTAAACAGAGCTCATATACACAATCAGTAAACAATGTCTAGATTATTCACCTGGATCCGATTCGGACTCCGACATGCTAAACCTGAACGTTGGCTCATCATCCGTGTCAGACAAACCATCGTACATCCGAGACTTTCCTTGTCGAGGAGAAAACAGGTATTCCTCATTAATATCTTCATTAAATCCATACTCTTCTGCAACATTTCGTTTCCTCTCTTTCTCTTTCTTTTTGGAATATTCACCCGAGTTACCAGAACCTATAAAGAAAATCCAAAAATTCATGTCCTAATCATTAATGATTGGGCTATCAAACAGAACAGAATTTATTCTTTTCAGTGCATTTTTGATCAATGAAATGAAAAATAATAAAGTAAAAAGTAGCTATGTCTGAAATGCATTCATGCCAATGGAAAGACATTCACTGTACAACAATGTTCACTTACTGGTGAAGAATTGAGCAAATGGATCATCGTTGTTTCCATAGAATGCAGAGAATTCAAACGGAGCAGATGAGGTGAAATACATGGAGAAATGAGAGTCTAAGTCATCTGCAAATGTCTTGAAGGCAAACGAAAATGAACTACTTTCATCACCAAATCCTACAAAAGATATCATTATATAAAGACAACATTCATAGACCCATTGTAATTACATTTAGGCCTAATAACTAGTATATTAGGTTTCTAAACTACATTAGGCCTCAGTGGTGGGTCCATATATTTTTTGAAGTGGGCTGCGGCTCATGTTTGTACCTTTTTCATCTGAGAATAGTGGGATTGAAGTGGCAAAAAATGACTTTTCTCAAAACTACAATTCAAAAAAAGGGAAACTTTGCAACCCCTGTACCCCCCCCCCCCCCCCCAAATCGATCCATCACTGAGCCCTCTAGCTATATAACACATCATAATCTAATGAGTATTTTTGAGGAACCTGGGTTGAAATCTTCGTCTGCTTCGTTCCAGTTCTGGTTCCATGGTTTTCGCCGAGGTTTGTGGGTTGGTTTCTTTTTTCTTCCTTTTGTTTCTTTTGTCTCAGTGTGGGACCTAGAATAATAGAGATCCCACATCTTAAAAACCTTTAAAGACATAGTGTCTAAGATATTGGTAAAACTTTGCATGTTCCAAAAAGGTGGCGAAATTAAAGATAATAGCTAGAAAATTACAAAAAGTTATTCAGAATGTTTACAAACACATTGGATGTGATAATAATTACAAAATAATTCTCTTTTCTCATTTAACTGGTACCCTGTTGACTTTGCATCTCTTATGTTTAGGTGTATAGCCACCAATCAGCGGGGTACCAGTTTTATATATTGTCCTTCAGACAATAATTCTATAAAGGGCTACAAGGTCAAAATGATTTCAATTTCAAAGCGCTGCAGCATTAGGTAAATCATAATTGATACTACAAATTAGTTTTTTTGGAGTTCTTTTTGCAAAATATTGTGAAGTCATTTTTTAGGTAAAAGATAGACACTATGTTCATACAAGATCATGATTACCATGAAGAGTCGTTCGGTTCACTGAAGTCAAAACGAGTCTTGAATCGGGTTCCCTTGTATTTATTTGAATATGCTGAGTCATCTTTGCCAGACTTGTCTTCTTTGGTGCCAAAGTAGGATGAAAATCCACCACCTGGGGGCACTTTTGAAGATTTCTGTTCTTTCGCTCGATTCAAATCTCTTTCCAAGATCTCTCGTCTACAAATATGTAGTTCATATAGACTTGAACTATGTCAAACAAGTACCACATAGCCGTAAGATTCAATTCAAATCTCACAATTTTAATGAGAATTTAATCAGAAGAGTTTTATCAGAATCATTTATTGTTGACAGGCATCTCATTGATCTTATGATTCACACCTGTCAACTTTCGACTAATTTGGATCAAGTATAAACTGTAGTTATACATGTACATGTAGTATCAATAAAAGTATCTGGCATATAGTAAAATCGTAGAGTAAAATTAATGTATGCGAGACCTGTCTTGATTCTTCAGACACTCGTAAGCTGCTGCAATCTCTTTAAACTTTTCCTCTGCCCCCGTCTCCTTGTTTTTGTCTGGGTGGTACTTTTTGGCTAACGACTTGTATGACTTCCTGATCTCCTCTTCACTGGCCCCCACCTTTAACCCCAGCACAGCAAAATGGTTCTTCGTCATCCTCTAAACACGTTACGCACCCTGTATAATAGTATGAAGAATTGATATATTAATAATTTGGTGTACACCTTTAAATGAATGGCATACACCAATAATTCAATATCACTTGTAAAATGTAATTTGATTAGTTCACTTTGCCTTTATCAAAATTTTTAATATTGTATTTATTAACTGATATTAGGTTATTTCACTACTCCACCATGCTAGAGGTTCACGGCAAGATACTTTTGACTTGGTGCCACCGAGGTATATAAGGGACATTAACCGAGACTCTAACTTGGTGGAGTAGTTATTATACATGATTTTCTGCAAATGATGCCATGATTTGAAATTTTCTTTAAAATTAGCTTCCAAATTACACCAAATGAGTTTCAAAGAATTAAATTCATACGAATAAAAGCAATTTTAATGATTAAGAACACTGTGCATGTATTTCATATTTTATATAATAAATAGAAATGCATAGATACAGATCCTCCAAGCAATGTGTTAAGAACTTGTGTTTCTGCACAGTAAAATGATGGTGATTACCGTTTTGATAGCTCTTGACAATATCAGTGCAGACTATACACATGAAATTATTTGTAGCACAATTTTTAAAACATGAATATAATGTGCTACTATGGGCTGTCACATCAATAACAGAAGGAAATGGAAGCAAAAACATGAGAGGCTGCCATTCTCCTGATCATTTTGGGGGGGGGGGGGGGGGGGCAAGAATTTTTTTATTGTAACAATAATATGTGCAAACTCTTTGGAGCAGCAAATGACACTCATTTGCTATATACATGTGTTTAGAACTTTTGGACAAAATGGCCTATAAAATTTAGATGATATCATTTCTAGGCCAGGTGTCCTGTAACTCCTGAATCCTGGTGTAACATTTCTTTTTTGCCCCTTTAACCTGATGGCATCTCTCAACAATTCAAACTGACAAGACTGGTCTTCGAAGTTGGAAAAAATGTTACATTATTTTTGCATTTCATCACAGGTGGGTCTTTATAAAGTTATGAATGTTACAGAATGTACACACATCTAACCTTATAAGGTAAGGTACATGTATTCACATGTTAAGACCCAAGCACATGTGCATTTCATCAATATATTAAAATATGATTTGACATAATGCTCTTCAAAATCATGTGGGTCTCCTAGATCCCAATTTAGGTAAATCGAAAGTCAAAAAATGGTATTCTCCTCGATGATGGAAAACTAAGTTATCTTCAAAGCACTGACTCATATACGCCCACAATGAGAAAATGACACGAAGACTAACTCACCATTTGCACACTAAAAAGCAAAATCATTGCCTTGTGAATCTTATGGTTTAGAGGAAGGGAGTAAATATCTCACGAAGTCGTCATTTTTAAACTTTTCATTCACATTTCACTTGTTTCTTGACGACAAAAGGTGAAGGCCGGATTTAATCGACATCACGATCCCGATGTTTTAAGTTATTCATTCGCAATAGTTCATTAGTATTAGCAGTTTCACGTGTTTTGTTTCTTAATCAGATAATAAAACGTAAAGGGTATAACAATAAAAATATTGATATATTTGTTCCGCATATATTCCGGAATTTAATTATCTACCATCTTACGTTTTACTTTGATACTTGCAATATCCGGTGTTTATCCAGCCCATGCAGTGCAGTGTTTGTTGACATGTCAACTCGAAATAGTCACCCTGTAGCCGTTCTACACAACGATTATCAGAAATCTGTAGAATTAACTGATGTTTATGTATCGGTCATTCAACATAAAAAAGAAACTGTCGCCATCGTCAAGGCTTTATGTGAGGATTTTCCATTAGAAAACTTCAAACATTTGAAAAGAGTGAGGTCCTCCAAAGAAGGTCCCCTACAGGTGATAGTATGCCATGACAAAAACAACTTGAATGTAAAAGAGGTTCTGTCAGATGTTAAATATAGTTGCCTCGGAAAACCCTTTTTAACGAAAGTGCCAAAGCTGAAACCATTGACGAGAGCACAGTTTGAGGAATCAAAACTCTATTGGCCAGTAACATTTCATGAGGATAAAAAAGTGACCAAACTCCTAAACTTGTCATACTTTTCACAAGATGAATTAGATGCAATAGATAGACATGTCCAAGAGTTATTTCAAATTAAAGAAAGTGAGAAATCTTGCAGTGCTGCTTTAATGGTAGACCCAAGAAATAACAAAGTTTTAGCGAGTACATGTGATAGAAGACATTTGAGTCATCCATTACAGCATGCCGTTATGCTGTGTATTGATAAAATATCTCACTGTCAAGGTGGAGGAATGTGGGACATCGATGAACCTGATGAGAGCGAAGTAGACAGACTAATGACAACGAAACAGCAGCAAGAAGATCAAGGAAGCATGACAGATAAATGTGATAGAAAAATCAACAAACAAGAATTGTGCAATACTCAGTATCTTTGTACAGGATATGACTTATATGTAACAAGAGAGCCATGTGTAATGTGTGCAATGGCATTAGTGCATTCCAGAATAGGCAGAGTGTTCTATGTAGACCCTCATGATGATGGGGGACTTGGTTCTCGATTTCAGATTCACACGGAAAAAGAATTGAACCATAACTTTGAAGTTTTCAAATGCCAATCACCATGAAATAAATAATAACATGCATCATACAATTAATTATTTTATTGATTTTAAATTTTAGATTACTTGATCAGATGAAATCAATGGGCCAGAAAAGTTAAAATTTGCCCGACTCAATATTTTTCAAATCATGATCACCAGGGGGAGGGGGGATTAGGGTAAGGTGGAGCCACAACAGGGGATCAAAGTTTTGCATGGGAATGTATGGATTGGAAATCTCCATAACAGCAGGGTCAAGATTGATAAGTCATATTTAAAATATGCAAGCACCTAGAGGCAGTTCTAATTCAAGTTTGATCACATTATGGACTCCAGGAGTTGGTATGGGCTGTATGACCAAAACAGAAGATCAAAGTTTTATATGGGAATATACAGGAAGTTAACAAATTCTTTTCAAGAGTAGCAGGGTCACACTAAATCATTTCAAAATGTAAATGTTTCAAGTTGTGTGGAGTCAAGTTTTTTAGCCCCAAGTGTTTATTGTCAGATGGTGAGGTGGGGCATATTGTTTTGTTCTGCCTGTTCAAAGCTTTAACCTTGATCACAACTCTTGAATCAATGGTGAGTGGGCTCTCAAGTTTGAGTATAACTGATATTTGCATTCTTTGTGAGTATACATTTTATGGCACCAAAATTCTTTAACATGGAGTTAGACCATCATCTGATACCCACAGCTAATTTTATCTTCCACTCGTGATTCGAAGACAACAGAGTTTGATGTACTTTAAAAAAAAAAAACTAACCTATTCAATACCTCATGAACTACATGTATGTAAGATAGAGTTTCATTTTATACTTTGATCTTGTGCTCTACAGCAAGGTCAAGTTAGTCTTATTGGTATTTGGATATCCCCATGTTATGTGAAACTGAATACAAGTTTGTTTATGTTGTAACCATTTGGGTCAAGATATGGGGTCAAAATTGTTTATGAGAATACTGAACAAGGCAACGCAAATGTGCCCCCCCCCCCCGACACACACACACACACACACAGATTTTAGCAATATTCAATTGACCTTGAAAATCAATAGGGTTCATTCCTCTCCATGAGCACATTTGTGGAAGGCATGATGTCCTCTGATGAATGCTGTGTCTTCTATCTTGTTCACAAGAATTTTAGTTAATATGTAACCTTGACCTGAAAATCAATAGGGTTCGTTTTCTCTTTATGAGCAACATTTGTGTAAGGTTTGATGATCATCTGGGACACTCAGCCACACACAGCAGCGATGCTATATCCCTCTGCAACTAGTTGCGAGGGGATAAAAATCTTTCAGAAATTACTACAGCAAGGCCATGGTGACTCCGGGCAGTGATGTTGCCCATGGTCCCGTCAAACCCAAGATATAAACGGAGATAGTGATTGCTCCTTCGCTGAACGTTCGGCATTTAAAAGTGAGAATCACAGGTCTTTAGGACGGAGGTCCCGTGTCGCGACAGGCTTATGCACGTTATTTCAAGACCCCTCACTGCTATGGTCCTGCAGCTTTCACTGTTACGGCCCCTGAGCTTTCATTCTTAAGGCCATGAGTCCTAAACTTAGGTTGAAATTTGTGTTACATGCAGGTAGTGACATCTCAATATGAGTATAAAAAGGATCTCAAAGAGACGGGATCTCATAGAGACGCAAAACTAACAAAACTCTAACCAATAAGTTATTCTCTTTAGACAAGTGGACAGGCATAGCCTATATCCCTGTAGGCTATGCCTGTCCACTTCGTAGGCTATGCCTGTCCACTTCTCTAAAGAGAATAACCAATGAGCCACCGCGAGCGGCTCGGATCATAATGAGTCACGGTGATGTGTCTAGATGGCTACTATCCGAAAAAATGATGCGTCCCGTGTTACTAGCCTTACTATCAGCGGGAGATGTCTGTGTCCTGGTCAGGACTAATGGAAAATATCCACTGCATTTTGTAAAATGTATCTATCTCATTAAAAATCCTATCCTTTGATCCGCTCACGTAGATAGCTACACAGTACACAGATAAGGTCAGCCTGAATGGAGGTTAGAAAACTATTTTGAACACGTTTTCATACTCAGACTCAAACTCCTTGCTCTGAATCGTTATATAAAACCTGATTCGTGTGATGTCATAAGTTTTTAAAAAATCGTTATTACATTAAACTTTGCACATGATAGAAATCTATCTTTTAAAAGGAATTTATTCACTGGATATAATAAATAGTTTGGTAAGCTTTTGGCTGTGGAAAAGTTGATATTTTCCATAGATATAATCAATTTATATTATCAAAGACAATAACTCCTATGGAGGTAATCCCTCTACCTTATGTGTATTCTACATAGATTTCCATACATGTAATATGCGCATTTAATTTATGCTTATTTACAAAAAAAAAAACAGTTTTTCTAAATTGTTGACATTTAAAATTTGTCATTTTTATTCATTTTAATAAATTCTGTTTTACGTAAATCATTCAAAATGTGCGATTTTCTTATATTGACTAATGCTTCTGTTTTTGTATGTCTTGCCAGCTTAGACAAAATGGCAACATACACATTTTCTTTCATTATTAATTAGATTAAACTATAAATGAGTAAAATAGGGGAAAAAAGGTTTGAACATATAAATTCCTTAGAATTCCTAAGTAGGGATAAAAAAGATAAATGTAAATTCATGTTGCCAGTCGAGAAACATCTTTTTTTCTTTGTAAATTTTCTTAATGCATGAGAATTTGAGAAACATGTTTTATCTTACTGGCCGACAAGTTAATTTAACTGATATGATTTTGAGTTTGATATGTAGCACAGAGTCCGAAATAATCGTATTGAATATAAATATATAAAGGTACACAATTACTTTATCTCTTTTATAGCATTTAGGATTTATAAATGTAAGATGTATTGTAGAGTTGTACAGGTTGGTGAAACAAGATATTTTGTAATTCGCTGATCCATCAAGGAATACTTCAGAGCACAGCGACAATTTATGTAGAATCAAAGAACAGAAACTTGACATGATTTTTGTGTCAAAACTATAATTACACCCTGACAATTCTTTGCATATATATTAATTGGTCAATGAATGAGTTGAATATATATGTATACATGTGTATGTCTGTGTAATTATACTAAGGAATATATCTATTGGTCCTAAGGGTCCTGTCCTCTATTAGAGCTGCCCATTGTGTCGGATATGATGTGGACTCATTGTGGCTGCGTGACATTTGCCTTATTTCCTCCTCTAATGTACGCACACTGTCAGAATAATATAATATTTCTTTCACTTGAAATTATGTAATTAAAATCTTGAAATTATGATGAAATGAATAAATAATCAATAATTTATAGGTAAACGAATAGCTATGTAACAATATTGTATCCTATTCATCTGTTTCATTTATGTTATATCTTGTTTTATAGTTAAAAAGATTAAATACTGAAAACTGAAAAAAAAAAAGAACATTAATATAAGTACATGTATCATGACGTTTTATTAGAATAGTTTCCATTGTTGCAATTAATCTCCATAAACATAAAAATACTATTGGTGACTTCTTTTTTTTATTATTTTTTATTTTTTTATTTTTTAAAAAGACTTTCCATTGTTGCAATTAATCTCCATAAACATAAAAACATTATTGGTGATTTTTTTTCCTTCTAAAGACTTTTACTTCAGGATATATTTTATGACTAACAAAGGAAAGTTAGGAAACGTATAGCTAATTACATTTTTCAAAGTCTTTGATCGGTCTGCTTGAATGTCAAACAGAAATGATCTCCACCATGTCGACTTAATTAAGCATGTGAATGTCAACATATGTACTAACTAAAAGTACGTCTGCACTGTTGAGAACACCATAATTTCCCCTTTAATGTTATTTACAGGTTTTCGAAAAATAATATATGGATTGATTTATACCCCCACCCACTCACCCCCTCTTAAATTAAATAATATAAACACTTTTTTTTTTATTTTTATAGTTTTTAGGATCATATGATACCTACGGACACATGGGCCTACTTTTGAATAAAAACTGTCAAATGCGTTCGATAAATTGCCGATATATA
>CAJDSM010025040.1:6914-16921 GCA_903981925.1 Ostrea lurida | reverse complement strand
CCAGTTTATTAGGGGATTAAACGTTATGTAAATATTAAGTATATTGCTTAACGTCTCTGATTTTGAGAATGTCACAAAGTGAGCATTTATTCTATGAATCTAGACCGCCGAGAGTCAGACGTTGCGGTTCTTGAACATACTAATTCGGACTCCTCCTTTGATTTGCACTTGTTGTAGTGGAATTATTCGAGGAATTTCCGATGATATACTCTACTTAATAATAAACATTTCGTTATCTATATTGCGTTACTTTGTAGTACAACTTAACAAAATGGAAGTGCATGCGATTAAATTCTGGACGCGCACAATCTAATATTTACTAGGCCCGATTATTGAGAGAATTTGATCACAAGATAAATTTAACTAGCCCCGAGGACGGCTGCTCTTTACAAATCACTAGCCCAAACCCAAAATTTACTGGCCCCGTGACCATCGGGCCTCTTTATTTCGAGGCCCTGCAGTGCTCTTGAATCTACGTGATGCAATGTTGCCAATCGTAATGTTTATTTCAAAATGTCTTGAAAGACTTGACCCTGAAGTCGGCAGAGTGCTTTGATTCATCTTCAAGCTTTTTGAAGAATTCTTGAAAATTTTACTTTGAAATCTCTAAAGGCATTTTCTGATACATAAAATTTATCCAATACATTGAGTTTTGAATGAAGTGAACTCTCACTCTGGTATTTTTCTACCTGTGCCTTTGTTCTAAGGTATGAGACAGGTTCACATCTTTTAAACAACCCTATAGACCTGGACATTCTAGCCAAGCAGCATAAAAACTGAAAAAATATTTCATGAATAAAGTTCCACAACTTTGAAACGTAAACTCAGATTTTTCGAAAATCGAAAAGGAGCTGACCTCAGCAGATATTTGCACTGCTCTAAAATTTCATATCCCTTTCAAGTTCGCAAAAAAAAACCTGTAACTGACAGATGGACAGACAGACAGGCGGAAAAGCTGATTACTATAAGGCTCCCACCGATAGTTGGCAGGGCCCTAATAAATTTCAATTTTGAATGCATGTGAGAATATGAATTGCAACAATTCATATCTGCATTCTTTTCATAAAACGCTGACACGCTTCATGAAGCATGCCGAATAAAGTCTTTCAAATTATGTAAAACATGACAGGTACAATTATTGTCACTTACCGATGCAAGATGGAGTATAGTGGTCCCAGATGCCATCTTTACAGGTGAGGACTTCCTCCCCCACTGACTCGTATCCAGAGCTACACGTACATGCCACCCGATTCTGATTGTCCACATGTGTACAAGTTCCTGATATTGAGGTCCAACAGTTACACTTGCCATTAGGAATTACAGGAACAGCACAAGTGTGGGGAGGCACTGCAATAGTAATTAGTGCATGTGTAAAATGACCACAAGCAATTTATGGATAACTTCATTGTTTCACCTGGTAGTTTGAAAATAGCCTCCCAAACCAGAGGGGGTAGGCGATGTAAAGGTGAAGAATTTTCCCGGCTTAGATTTGACTCCCCACCATCAATAGCTTCTAATATTTAGTCTTGTTGAGTCTGCATTGTATTTAAAGCTGTGGGGTCATTCCATTATTTGTAAGTTCAAGGGTTACAACTCTAATCAAGCTCAAATCTTTATAGAAATCATACAAATGCTGACAATTTTGAACAATTTAGATGCATCAATTTGCTCTCAGCTGCACTTCGAAGATCATCTGGAATTCAAAGGGTATGTTTGATTTAACCAACCCTTGATACACTAGAGTCGAAGTAACTGAACTCTAGAAATTAAAATAGCTTCTTTATTTAGTGTTGTAAATTGTATATTTAAATATGGTGGGTATGAACACAAGAAAAGTGTTTTCAAAATGTCAATGAACTTATCACATGTGAAGTGAATGACATTGAAGACTTTGTGATTCAATTTTTATCTAATCAAACTAACATTAGGGAATCTGTCCCATTTATTTAAGATTTTCAAGGCACAGTTCAACAATTTGTTAAAATTGATTTTGGAAAACACTTGATTACGGTAAGTAAAGATATATTTCAAGAAATTGCATAGTCCCGAAAGAAACCAAAGAAGAACGAACCAAGGGGAAGAGGCCATAATATTTCATAGACCTTTTTCATCAATGCTACATATTTGTGATACAAATAATAGCAACAAGATGTGTTTGTGAAACACTGATGCCCCCTGGTTCCACATGCCATAAAGGATATGCATGTCTAAGCTATTGAAAAATTATCACTTCCATTCAAAAGTTATGGCAATGTTTAAGTTTATGAAAAGTAGGTTAAACTTCAAGGTCAAGAGGGTCAGAAATGCTGGTACGAGTAGAAAGGGCGAATTGTTTATCAGGGACCACATGTGGTAAGTAATGAACAGTCCAACCACTTGCCATTCAACGTTATGGCCAAATGTTAAGTATGAAAGAGTAGGTCAACTTCTAAGTCAGGTCAGGAGGTCAAAAATTTTGGTACCAAGTTATGGCCAATGTTTAAGATATTTTGCAGACAAGACGAACAGACCAAAACTATTATGCCCCCGGATCGAGATTCGGGGGCATAAAAATAATTTTCACATTTTGTCTTGTCCTCATACCCCGCCATCTTGAAACATTAGTCACTCCTGCTAAAAACTGGGGTGTATACCCACGTAATGAGCGTTCAACACTAGTGTTGATTTTATTTACAACTCTGGTTACTTATGTATCTCGTGTCGCTTAATGGAATATGAATGAAACTCAAAAGNTGCGCTTAATGGAATATGAATGAAACTCAAAAGGTTTCTTCATGCAAACTCATTCCCCATTTCTTATAACCAAGTGATTATCATCATTATTTGAACAGTAACTCTCCCATGACTTAACAGTTCTTTTAAAGTCATTTACATGTGTTGTAATTTGGCACATACCGGGCTTACTAGCCTTGCTAGCTTATTAATCTTCGCAAGTCCCACATGTTTCCCCAAGCTCTTGTTCATCAAATGGACATTCTGACCTCCCAGGTAAATTGTAGTTCATTTGTGAGTTTCGTCTCACTCTATTTTTACCCCACCTCTCACAAAATTTGTGAGAATTCTAGGTTTGCCCGCCATATCCTTTTCCTCACTGGACACCATGCTGCAATGTTTACTTCTGCGTTCATACCAAAAGGAGGCGACTCATTAATAATTATCATGTTTTTTTATTGGGCCATTAAAAAAGTAGTAATTTTTGTGATAAAATAAGAATTTTCAACATTAGAAATTATTTCCACAAAGTTCATACGTTCAACTATTCCAAAAATTTTAAGAAAGTTGTGGCAAGTTGTCATTCCATGATTACTATGCAAATTGAGTTGTAATGTCTCTTTAAAATAACTCAAGAAAGTCAAAATTTGCATATATATTTTCACATCGACAGCTACAGGAAAATCCCCAAAAAGTAAGGAAAACTGTCAATGCAGACACATGTACAAGTCCATCACCAAAGGGCTTTCTACTACCGGTATATAGGCGGGTTCTGTATTGTCAGAAAATTAATTGTTTCATCTTTCCTCATTCAGTTTTTTTTTTTCAAAGTCCAAAACTATTCAATGCTTTCCGACTCTTGGCCATTAAAAAAATATACTACATTCAGAGTTCAGGATAATTTACCTAATTCTTTTTATAATAATTAACACCATGCTTGTCTTTGAAGAGCAACAGTTATTGCATCTCCAAAAAAAAATCTTGCAGTTTAATTTTCACTGTACGATTGCCAGGTGCTTCCTGAAGCCCTGATAACAAGTTATAAGGTTAGGAATTCCACAATTTTGTAAGAGTTTTCCTGCTTTTTATAACTATACATAGTGTATTTGATACATTGCACTGAAATAAAAGGATGACTTACACTACTGGTAGAAAAAATGTATCATTACTCTTCTACTTCTTTAGCTCTGCCCCAGAGGTTGAACCCCCTAATACTGGTAAGGAATTTTACTTTATATATCGATGTATACAGTATTTCTTCACAATTCAGAGTGGACTGTATATAATACCTTCATATATAAATAAACAACATTGTAATGATGCTATAACTCGTCTTCATGAATCATGTGGGCAAAAGAATTTGTTTACATGCAGACTATTGCTTCTGGTAAAACATCAAAGCATGCCTTTTCATATGTAGTTTGTACCGCTTATCTTATTATATACATAAAATACTGAACTCTTGGGTACTAGACATGTAGCGTTTAGGAACAGTCTTACCAAACAGACCCTAATCAACCCATACATTTAACATAATAAGGTTATTAATGTTCCTTATAAATACAGGCCATATCCTGATTTTCATTTATAAAGTGGCACATGACTTAAAAATATCATAAATGGCTTTTACCTTTTAGTTTTTATCGTCAACTGAGTAATTCAGCCAAGTAAACAACTTTTCATCATATATGACTACAATTTCTATTAAAATATATGTTACAATACCAACTATGATTTCAAGAGATGTCTATATGCCTTACTCCTGAATGCTATACAGAAATATTCAACAGAAACGCTTTGTTACCTGCTTTCTGCACACACATTGGAAGTTCAGACCAGAAGCCATTTGCGTTGCATATCACTGTAGATTCTCCTATTAACTTGTACCCTTCGATACAGTAATATTGGACCTTCATGCCCTCATTAAAAACAAAATCCAAATACTGTTGTCCGCCAAAAATTCTCTCCGATTGATATATCCATTTGGCATGGGATATAGTTGGCGGCTCTTCGCATTTCACCACTGGTACTGATAGAAAAAAAGAAAAATAAATTGTGTTGCTATTTTGCATGAAAACATACCATCCTTATACATATTTGCAACTAGCTGCAGAACTGTACGAGGGTTGTCCGTAAAGTTCATGGACAAGCCTAAATCAAATAAAAGTAGCGTTATAGATATTCATTGATAGCATACATTTATAATCCTTTACTATATACATTAACATAAATTATAAAATGTAAAATTTTATCCAATTTCAAATGCTTTAACATTACAAGTATGACTTCGTTATCAGACTTGGGATGGTGACCCACAGCACAGCGAAGTTTTGAGGAATGAAGTTGTTTATCGTTTCATATATTTCATTTGTATTTCGCAAAATTCCGAGGATATTAAGAGGTTTTTTACATTATGACGTTGCCAAGATTTTCAATGTCACACCTGCAAAATTTTATTCTTCAAAGTTTCGAAACGGTAGAGAAATCAGAGTTTGAATCTATAAAGTCAGAATCGCAAATGTTCGAAAAAATGACGTTTTCAGAAAAAGTGGAGCAGAGAGGAATGATAAAATTTTGTGCAGACATCGGAACAACACACACAGAGACCCATAAATTCCTTACACTGTCGGAAAAATATTGTAATGCAAGCCGTTCATTATTGTTTAAGTGACATAAAAGATTTTCGGACAGAAGGAACAGTTTCTAGGATGACATGCGTGAAGTAAGACTATCTTTTAGAGATTGCAGTGCTGCAAAAATGAACTTCGTGACGTGATTGACAGTTATTGGTGACAAACAGTGCATGAATTTGCAGGAAAATGTGGAATTTCAATGACTACGTACATAAAATTTTATCCCATAATCTATATAAGTTTTGTATGAAACCAGAACAGTTTGTGCATATTTTTGATGACTGGTTAAAGTGACATAGTGTATGTTTATATTAAAGCAATGAATTATGATTTTATTGACAAGATGTAGTCTCATATCTGCAACGGTGTGGATACCATAAATTGAATAATGCGCATTAGCGTGTTATGAAAATTTGTTTGCACACACCGTTGCAGTTTATGAGACTACATCTTTCAATAAATCATAATTTATTGCTAAATTTACATTCTGAAAAATGCATTTGTTTGTGCTTTTTATTCTTTCCGCTTAATCCTTTGGGAAGTCAATTCATGGACAGCATCATAGGTAAGTAATTGTTATTGTCACAATGAAATTACACGAAATAAAATACAGCAATGTGACATTTACGCACTCATGATGTCATACGTACACGACAACAAGAGGCCCATGGCCACATCGCTCACCTGAGCACAGCTGCTTCACTAAAGAAGAGCAGTAGTTTGGATTTAGAATGTACCACTGTGGACTAAATCTAACCTATGTCGGGTGGAGGCATTATCTGAACAACTGAAATCTACTCCATATCAGGAAGCTTTCAGGTAAATATCCACTCTTCTGGTTCAATGAAAAAGATTTTTAAAGAATTTCTCTATATATCTGCATGTAAAACTTTGATCTCCTATTGGGGCCTCATCATACCCCCGAGGGTCATGATTTGAACAAACTTGAATCTCCACTATATCAGGGAGATTTCATATAAATTTCAGCATTCCTGGTCCAGTAGTTTCTTGAGAAGAAATTTTTTAAAGATTTTCCTATATATCTGCATGTAAAACTTTGATCCCCTATTGTGGCCCCATCATATCCCCGGAGATCATGATTTTGAACAAACTTGAATCTCCTCTATATCAGGAAGCTCCCATATAAATTTCAGCTTTCCTGGCCCAGTGGTTCTTGAGAAGAAGATTTTTAAAGATTTTTCCTATATAATATATATAAAATTTTGATCCCTATTGGAGCCCCATAGTACCCCGGGGGTCATGATTTGAAACAAACTTGGATTTCCTCTATATCAGGAAGCTTTCATATAAATTTCAGCTTTCCTGGCCAGTGGTTCTTGAGAAGAAGATTTTTAGATTTTTCCTATATAATCATATGTAAAACTTTGATCCCCTATTGTGGCCCCATCGTACCCCCGGGGGTCATGATTTGAACAAACTTCAATCTCCTCTATATCAGGAAGCTTCCATATAAATTTCAGCTTTGCTGTCCAGTGGTTCTTGAGAAGAAGATTTTTAAAGATTTTTCCTCTATAATCACATGTCAAACTTTGATCCCCTATTGTGGCCCCATCGTACCCCCGGGGGTCATGATTTGAACAAACTTGAATCTCCACTATATCAGGAAGCTTCCATATAAATTTCAGCTTTTCTGGCCCAGTGGTTCTTGAGAAGAAGATTTTTAAATGACACCACTCTATTTTTGCATTTTCGTGATTATCTCCCCTTTGATGAGGGCCTGGTCCTTCATTTGAACAAACTTGAAGCCCCTTTACCCAAGGATGATGTGTACCAAGTTTGGTTCAATTTGGCCCAGCGGTCTCTTGAGAAGAAGTCGAAAATGTGAAAGTTAACAGACGACGGACGGACGGACAGACAGACGGACGACGGACAAAAGGTGATCAGAATAGCTCACTTGAACCTTCGGTTCAGGTGAGCTAAAAAGGAGTGCAAAATTTTTAAAAAACAAGAGGCCCACAGGCCTTAACGGTCACCTGAGTATCATAGCCCACACAGGGAGTCTCATATTTGCATTTAAAGACTCAATACAGAGTACTTTATTCACATGTTAATATCTTTCAATATATGCATATGATCCTATTCATATACACAAGAAGATTTTCATTTCAATCTCCCACGATTGTTCAAGAATTTTAAATGAAAACCATATTGCTACTTTAATGTCCAGTGAGCTTGACCTTTGACCTTTTGGCCTAAAATTCGATAAAGAACATCTTCGTCTCATGAGTAGTATATATGTATGATATAGTGACTCTAGGTAGTAAGGATAATGCTCTGGAACCCGGAAACCCATATTGCTACTTTGATGTCCAGGTGCACTTGACCTTTTGACCCCCAATTCAATAGGAAACACCTTTGTCCCATGGGTAGACCATAATTATGCATGATATGGGGACTCTAGGTGGAAAGGCTAACACTAAAAGTCTGGGAACCACTTTGTCTACAGACGGATGGACAGACAACCTCCTGTCCAGTAACCCCCCCCCCCCTCTCCCGAACTTGTTGCGGGGGGTATAATTATGATAAAAGGCTCCCTTCTCATTCCAAATATTCATTTACTTTCACATTGATATCAATAGCATTGAAAAAGATGCTTTTCATATGTTTTACATATAAACACTATGTACCAAGTTTGCCCCCCCCCCCTGCCCTGGGGTCAGAACCCCTACCCCCGGGGATCACCAAATTTACAATTTTGGTAAAGGCCTTCCTGCTCTTCATCACTATGCATTTGGTTTCTCTCAAACATGTGCGGTTGTAAAGAAGATTTTTGAAAATTGGTCATTTTTGGGCTGTTTTTGCCCCAACCCAAGCCCACAGGGATGCAAGAGACCTGAAATTTACAATTTAATGCGCCCCTTGTCCCAAAGATGCTTCATGCCAGATTTGAATAAATTGGATTGGTGGTTATCAAGAAGAAGTTAAAATGTTCAATTGTTAACACATTTCATCAATGACCACTTTGGCCCCACCCTAATACTAAAACCCCTACCCCTAGGATCATGAAATTTACAATTTTGATAAAAGGCTCCCAATTCATTCAAAATTTTTCATTTAGTTTCACATTAATATCAATAGCATTAAAGAAGATGCTTTTCAAATGTGTTATATATAAACACTATGTACCAAGTTTGGCCCTGTCTGGGGTCAGAACCCCTACCAAGGGGATCACCAAATTTACAATTTTGGTAGAGGCCTTCCTGCTCTACATCACTATGCATTTGGTTTCTTCAGACATGTGCAGTTGTTAAGAAGAAGATTTTTGAAAATTGGTCACTTTTGGGCAGTTTTTGCCCCACCCCAAGGCCCCAGGGTGCAAGAGACCTGAAATTTTACAATTTATGTGCCCTTTGTCCCAAAGATGCTTCATGCCAGATTTGAAAAGAATTGGACTGGTGGTTATCAAGAAGAAGTTTAAAAATGTTCAATTGTTAACCCATTTATCAATGACCATTTTGACCCCACCCTATACCAAAATCCCTACCCCAGGATCATGAAATTTACAAATTTGATAAAAAGCTCCAATTCATTCAAAAATATTCATTTAGTTTCACATTAATATCATAGATTCAAACGACCACGCCATCGCTTCCCCTTCAATTGTCTTTACAAACACATATACACATGTACCTCAAGTTACTGGTCCTACCTGCTGGGTCAGACTCCCTCACCCCCGGGACCACCAATTTACAATTTGGTAGAGGCCTTTCCTGCCTACACCATTATCATTTGGTTTCTCTCAGGATGGCTGTGTTGTAAAAGAAGAAGATTTTTGGACAACTTGGTCACTTTTTCGGCATGTTTTTGCCCCGCCCCAGGCCCAGGGGTGCAAGAGCTACAAATTTTACACATTTATGTGCCCCTTGTCCCAAAAGATGCTTCAACCATTTGAAAAGATTGGACTGGTGGTTTATCAAGAAGAAGTTAAAAATGTTTCAAAACTTTTACTGCACTACGGACGACGACGTCGCAACGACGAGGGCGAAGACCAATTGCCAATAGGTCACCTGAGTTTTCAGGTGTACTAAAAAATTAAAACCCAAGTATTTAATTGTAATTTTTTCTTGAAAAATAAAAAACAAACATCATTGTCAAACAGTTTAATTACATTTTCAACCTAAAAGTCATATATTTTACATACTTTTAAAACACCCCTGTAAGTTATTTTGTATTCCATACCCCAACACTTTGGTGATTCGAGTACTTTGCAGTTTATAAGCACATATCATCAAATAGATTCTAATGCCTTTTTATTAGGGAAAATAGTAAATATATAATATATTATATATATATATATTATAATATATATATATATATAATATATATATATATATATTATATATATATATATATTAGATATATATATATATAAGGTCAAAGAAATTTTCATTTTCTATAGTGCTCCAGGTATGATTTTTGTCTCTTTTTGGTGGTGAAGAATAGTAACTATTTGTGACTTTGTTTGTAACGTGAAAATTTTGCATATTAATAAGATGACACAAGTTTAAGGAAAATATTTTATCAATGTTTGTCAGTTTTTACCAACGCTATCCATGAACTTTACGGACAACCCTCAATCGTAGATCTCTGAAAAAATATTGCGACAGATCTTTTTAGAGAGCTACAGTTCTGCAGAAACCA
>CAJDSM010025034.1:33497-49880 GCA_903981925.1 Ostrea lurida | reverse complement strand
ATCTGGCATCATTGTGGTAATGAACAGGTTTGGAAATTTGAACACTTCCCCATGAAGCGAGATCTTCTCGCTAAAAACCGTGATTATCCCTCTCTAGCGACTCGTTGTTTGTTTTGTTTTTTTTAATGCAGAACCCGTGCATTTATGAGTAAGTGCACAAATTCTTAACATGCTGGATATACCTTGATAGATTTAGGTATGAGTCAAGAGACTCTAAATCTATTTAACATTGATGCCATTAAAGAGCAGGGATGCTGAAACCCAATATAAATGTGTTTTGGTTGTACATATATTGGACATATCACCCTTTTCTCCTTTCATGTGAAGTACTAATAATAATTATATATATAAACTTACCTTGTTTTCGTCATTTGAACGGGATAGTATTTTCTCGCTAGAGTGGGATAACACATTTGTTGAGAAGTCTTGCTATAGGGAAGTTTCCCGACCTGTTGACTAGGCGCCAGGTAATCCGAAGATCGTTCAGAATCATACCCGCTTGTTACATTGCCAGTATGATCATGTTTTCCGTAACTGGAAAGACTTGGATGTGGGAATTGTGGATCAGTCGAAGAATTTCTTCAATATCGATTGCATTGCAAATGATTGCAATTGGAAAACTAACTTTAAATCTTTGTAGACAATTTGTTCACAGGTCCTTTATATTTCCGTAAGGACCACAACAATCCTGTAGGCTAAAATAGAAAAAGCACATGTCCCAGGGTTCTCGATTACGCAAGAATCTGCGTAATTATACGCAGCAAATTATCTGGACGTGACAGTGTTAAAACAGTGCGTCCGCTGGACTTGTCTCAGGACGCGTTCCCGAATATCGAGGAAAATTCGAGATTTTGAAGTCGGGATCAATCTACAAAACTTTCCGACTGAAAAAAGTGAAACACCAATTTCAATTACCGAGAAACTCTTATTCATTTCTTTTAGTCGTTGGAAATGTTTTTGAGATTTCATAGAATATTTAGTTGGTGATTTATCTAGTTCTGTTACTATGAAATTAATAGTAACCACTTTCGGTTAGCCATCGGGCTATGATATTTTTAACATGGTGTTATATTTTTATTCATATTTGCAATAAAAGACATTTTTTGTTTTAAAATTATTGTTTTGATCGAGTGTACTCGTAAATCGGGACTCAAACTATGTTTTTTGGATCATCAAATAGCTTTTTGGGACGCAACTTCCAAAAACGGAGTCCCCGGACTCAAGTTTTACATCCTAGTGAAGAACCCTTGATGTCCATGAAATGGCAGAAATTAAGTTTAAAACTCCGGAATAATTTCAAACACCATAAGAATGTACATAAAACACATGTCTTAAATAAAATACACCTACAGAGTGTTAGATCATACTCGTATTACTTGATATAAAGTATCATTTATATTGGACAGAAAATTAATGATTCATGTCCAGATTTGGTTGACAGCATCAAGTTAGTCACGTATATATCATTTCATTAAAAAATGTACTGACATTGCAACCAAAGCTCTTGAAAGAGGAGAAAATATATTTCGATATACACTAAAGAATATGATATGTCTGATCCATTAAAGTATGGGTAGTGATGATAACATGGACAATGTAGAGCATCTAACTTGTTGATGAAAAATAGCCTGATAAATCATTCAATTTTCTGCAGCATGGACAACCCACTGTTGGGAATGTACAATTTTATTGTACATTCGTATCTAGGTTATAGTTCAACACCAAAGTAGATATTTTTAATGATTGCATTCAGGGGCTGTCGCTGCCCTTTATTATACAGGGTCCGTTGTCCGTCCTAGATTGGGAAATGTGTCGATCTTTTTGGTCTCAAATTGGAAATTTTTGTTTAAATGATAAAATTATGACAAAAAATCAAAAAGTATTTTTATTGTTAGTATCAGAACAAAGTCTTTTTGATTGCTTTTAATTATTTATTTATTAGCAAAATTCCACATCAAAATATCAAGTTTGATTTGCATTTCCCTTACACCAGTTTCAAACTGGGACTTATTTGTTTATCAAATTGGGAAAAATTTCCTCATTTTCCAATTGGGAAGGTCCTTTATCAGACCCAAATTCAAGGAGGTGGACCAAGCCTGGCATTGGTTTTTTAGCATTTGGGGGTTTCCTACTAATTCCATGGACAGAAAAACACTAGATTTTTATCATTAGCAATGGCAAACCTCACATTCATTTGATACAGTGTAACTGTATTTTTATGTTAGAATGCCACCAAGAGGAAAACAAGTAGCTAGAGAGGGAGAGGTCAAGGTAATTCATAACAACAGTAAACAACTATATTCTGAATGCAATTGCTTTGTAACATAAACTATGTATTTTGATTGGCTAATGCACTGAGATTTGAGAGTTAATGATGAGCGTTGATGAGATGGGAAACTTTGATTTGTTGACGTACATAATGCTGTGACGCAAAAATTAACGTCAAGCATAAACATTCATAACAAAATAGCAACAATGTAAAACATCAAAGCAAAAATTGCATAGAATGGGAAATAACTACCGTCTTTGTGATTTGCGACCGGTTAATGCTGATTTAATGATTGCAAAATCCGTTTTTTACCGGTCCGCTTATGGCATCGCGGTAAAAACTCAAGCTTGAAACAGTTAAATCAGCATTAACGGTCGCAAATCACAAATGGAGAATGTGTTATTCCTATTACAGTTTACCTTAATCAAATGCTTTCTGGTATATTTAGTGAGACTGACAATTTTGCCAAACTGTGGCAGGTTCCATTGGAATATTGAGTCCTTGCTTATATGATATAGTATGAACTAGATGAATAGAATGCGCAACAATAATTAGAGAATCTGGCAATAAGGGCTGAAATGCTACAATCAGTCAGTATTTATGTTTGGGGATTGATTTCGAGTCAAGAAAAAAATTCATTATCGAAAGCTTTAGAGGTTACAAACTGCGCAGCTTCATGAACGAGTTGGTCTAGTATGCAGTGTTGTTTACATTTACCACTCTGCTTTCATTCCTGTCAGAATTCCAAGCGGTTAAAATTGTCGAAGATTATGCGCTCATTTTGTGAACTTGAACACTTCATGAGGAAATGGCTATCATACAATGTGTAAAAACATTCCAAAAGTTAAAACACAGGAATGGTAGATGTTACGTTAATGTGTAAAAACATCAAAAGTTAAAACACCAGCAATGTAGATGTGACGTAATGTGCTTAAAACATCAAAAGTTAAACACAGGTCAATGTAGATGTTACGTAATGTTGAAAAAACATCAAAAGTTAAAACACAGGCAATGTAGATTGTTACGTAATGTGGTAAAAACATCAAAAAGTTAACACAGGCCAATGTAATGTTACGTAATGTGTAAAACATCAAAAGTTAAAAAACACAGGCAGATAGATGTTACTAATGTGTTAAAAAACATCAAAAGTTAAACACAGGCCCAAATGTAGATGTTACGTTTAATGTGTAAAAACATCCAAAAGTAAAAACACAGCAAATGTAGATGTACGTTTAATGTGTAAATAACATAACAAGGTTAAAAACCACAGCAATGTAGATGTTACGTAATGTGTAAAAACATCAAAGAGTTAAAACACAGGCAATGAGATGTTACGTAATGTTGTAAAAACATCAAAAGTTAAAACACAGGCAATGTAGATGTACGTAATGTGTAAAACATCAAAAGTTAAACACAGGCAATGTAGATGTTACGTAATGTGTAAAACCATCAAAAGTTTAAAACACAGGCAGTAATGTTACGTAAGTGTAAACATCAAAACGTTAAAACACAGGCAATGTAGATTTACGTAATGTGTAAAACATCAAAAGTTAAAACACAGGGCAATGTAGTGTTACGGTTAATGTGTAAAAACATCAAAAAGTAAACACGGCAATGTAGATGTAACTAATGTGTAAAAACATTCAAAAGTTAAAAACAACAGGCATGTAGATGCTTCGTTAATTGTAAAAAAACATCAAAATTTAAAACCAGGCAATGTAGATGTTACGTTAATGTGTAAACATCAAAGTTAAAACACAGGCAATGTTAGATGTTACGTAAGTGTAAAAACATCAAAAGTTTAAACACAGGCAATGTAGATGTTACGTAATGTGTTTTAAAAAAACATCAAAAGTTAAAACCAGGCAATGTAGATGTACGTAATGTGTAAAACATCAAAAAGTTAAACACAGGCAATGTAGATGTTACGTCGTAATGTTGTTTAAAAACATCAAAAGTAAAACACAGGCAATTAGATGTTACGTTAATGTGTAAAAACATCAAAAGTTAAAACACAGGCCAATGTGATGTTACGTAATGGTGTAAAACATCAAAAGTTTAAAACACGGCATGTAGATGTTACGTAATGTTAAAAACATACAAAAGTTAAAACAGCAGGCAATGTAGATGTTACGTAATGTGTAAAACATCAAAATTAATTAACACAGGCAATAGATGTTACGTAATGTGTAAAAAACATCAAAAAGTTAAAACACAGGCAATGTAGATGTTACGTTATTGCGTAAAAACATCAAAGTAAAACACAGGCAATGTAGATGTTACGTAATGTGTAAAAACATCAAAGTTAAAACACAGGCAATGTAGATTGTTACGTAAGTGTTAAAATTTCTTGTCTCCTGTAACAGATTTCACGTCTTGCAGGCAGCTTGTAAAAAAAGAATCGGGTTAAAAACCCATCGACGAAGAGGAAGAAAAGAAATGGAGGGCAGAGGTGATAGAGAAATTTGTGTGGATGTGGATTTGACAGCTTCTGACCAGGAGGAAGAGGAGGAGAGGACCTGGGGAAGGTGGAGCGGGGTAGTGAGAAGGTAGTGAGAGGCATACAGGGCACCGACCAAAAAACGAAGAGAAAGTAATATGCCTTACAGCCATTCATAGAGAAGAGAATAGAGCTATTAAATAAGGAATAAATTAGTCTATTTCATATGTATGTATGTAACTTTCCAGTACTGGTATGTGTGGTAAAGGAAGTGTCTTATAAATAATGTGTTGAACACATTGTATGTCCACTGAATTCAAAAGTATGTGTACATTACAATGTACATGTAATTTGTAAATATTTTCACTTGGCATTCTTTATTACATGCGCGATGAAACAAATGAGTGATATTGTCCCTTGGAACAAAGTCTCTGCGCTGGAGATCTAGAGATTGTTTGTGAACGGAATTTACAATCTGCTTTCACTTTAATGCTTTCAATATGAAGAATGAACATGCATTTTAAAGTTTATATTGACGGAAAATAAAACACATTTTGTGCAAAAAAAAGTGTTTAAAAACAAATTAAAAAGTGTGAAAATGTTTTGAGGTGGATTTGTTGGATTCGAATATGACAAAAAGGACAGCAGTACAGCTCACAACTTCACCATCTGAGAACTAAGGGAATAGATATTGACCACTTCTGTCAAAAAGGCAAGTTCCCCAGTGTTTTTGTTAGGTTTTCTGACAGGGTCTAGGGCGTCCCTTCCTAAGATAGCAACATATCAGCTATCATTAATTTCATTCAGGACTGGTCTGCCCGGACAACTAATAAGAAATAATTATTTACTTAATTTGAAACAAGATGGTGTTATTAAGTTTTATTGAATTTTAATTCTATGCGTTTCTATTTCAAATGTAAAGTAATGGACCTAAGTCCTATAACTTATTTGGTTACTTTGGAATGCAAGAGGAGGTAGAACTGACAGCAGTGGAGGCTGGATGGATGAGAATGAGATCAGTTGATGAAGATCAGAAAGAGGAAGAGAGCAAAGGATGAGGAGAAAACGGAAGAAAAGAAGGGAGGAGGATCCATGAAAAGAAGGACGGGTGAGAGGATTAAAAAGGAAGGAAAAATTGGACCCTGATGCTCCAGAAAAAAACTCTCTCCAAACATGGTTAAATTCTTAACTTTCGATGCTTGTTTTGAAGGGCAAAAAAAAAGTACCTAATAATATTATTTTTTAAGTGTTTAGTGCCTAAACGCTCTGTATGCTGCCCGATCGCTTTTATACTTGAATCATACAAATATTTGGGTGGATGCAAAGTTAGACACTGACATATAACCTTTTCCTTTGAACACTTTATATACTAGGTAATGTATCTTCTGTGCATGATTTTTTTTTCAGTTGTGAAGGGCCCGGTGCGAATCTCTGTCTGTGACCGGGCAGATCTGAGCAATTAGATCTCCAGTCACTGAATCCAAGAAATCTGTGAAGGGCAAACTCTGGATACGATGATAGAAAGGGGTAAACAATGCGACGTGATAGAAAATGGGTAAGACAGCAGACGTGAAGAAGGGGTTAAGGCAAAGCAGACGTTATAGAAGGGGTAAGTGCGCAAGCAGACGTGAATAAAGGGTAAGACAAGCAGGACGTGATAGAAGGGTTAATACCAAGCAGACGTGATAGAAAGGGGTAAGGGACAAGCAGACACATTCTCTTATTCTACCGGGCTTGGGTAAAAAGCTGAGTGGAGTGGAGTAGAGTGAGTGACATAATCTGAAATAGGCTTAATTACAATCAAAAGCCTAGATAACCCATATGTATCCAAGTTACCTTACAGTATGGTGACTCTGACAGTGTTCTACAGATTAAAAATATTGGGTTTAAAAAAAAACCAAAAAAAAAACCAATACAAACAAAACAAAATGATTTCTGTAAATGCCAATTACTGTTGGCCAATTTCTAAATGTCAGTTTAGAAACACCAGAGATTAGTATATATATGACTTTTGAACAATCAAATTGAATACCGCTGTTAGTCAGACTCATGAGGTGAACTATCAATTAGGGTATAGAACATGAAAAGAAGGTTACTATCAATCACAAAGGAGATGAAATACAAATTTGGTAACTCGTCAGTCATGCTCATTGTTTTAGAAGTCCCGTTTCAGCTTGATACAGCGATACCCTGATATGCGCAGTTGACAAAATCTTTCAACGCTCTACTTTTACATAACAGTGAACGTAGTAATAGGCATAACCTCATTATAGTTTCATTCCAAAACAGCAGTTCTCCCCTTTCATTTCTATTTAACACAGAGGTCAATTATCTTTTCTTTCATATGTGTTATTAGATTAGACAAGTGCAAAAAAAGGGACATACAAACATCGCACTAAATACATTTCGTATGAATATAGAGTGCGGTGTCAAATTTTAATTTTACATTATGCACCCTTGAAAAGAAAGAGAGAGAATGACCTTTATTGTCAACAAGAGACTCAGCTACATATGTAACAAATCCAAACATCACAAACTAGATTTTTTGAAAAATTTTTTCCAACTCCACTCCATTCCACTTCACTCAGCTTTTTACCCAAGCCATTTACCGTACCCTGTAAAACCCTCTGAATGTTAATGACATCCCCACTCCTTACACTTACCAGTAACCCACTTGTTTTGGCTGTGTGGGGTGTTTTCAGGACAGTAACGATGTGGTTTAATCTCGGCGGCAGTCGGAAAGCTATAGATATACGTATCTTGTCTGGCCAAACTGAAGCTGACCATTATTGAATGAAACAGCCGTAGCCTGTCAAGAGCTTTTGCAGCATTAATTCGGTATTAACAACATATAAACTAATCATATATTTTAAGTACATTTATTTTGTTTTTAATCCTCTTTGGGAGAGGCATACATTTTAGTTTCTTATTATCAACAAATAATGACCATTTGCTAGGTATACACATCTAGGTGAGATTAGCAACTGAAGTATTCAAATTCACAGCCTTCATATAGTCTCTCAATGTAAATTTCTCCAGGGTTCTCACTTAGATTTTAAAACTTGAGTCCGGGGACTTTAGAAAGTGCGTCCCAGCATAAGATTTTGATGAGCCCAGAACAAATTTAAAGCTGAGTCCGATTTACTAGTACACTTCGCATCAAAAAACAATAATTTTTTGAGAAAAAAAATGTTTTATTGCAATAAATTGAATAAAAAAATATAATTCATGCTAAAAAATACATACCACGATGGCTACAAATGTTACTTTAATTTCATCTTAACAAGAACTAGATAAATCACAAGTAATATTCTATGAATACCTAAAAAAAAAAACATGTCCAAGCGTACTATAAAGAATGAATAAGACTAAGAGTTTCTCAGTAATGAAGATGGTGTTTCACCTTTCTTGACCGGAAGTTTTGTAGATTGATCCGACTTCAAAAATTCTCGAACTTTCTCGTATTCGGACGCGTCCTTAGAACGAGTCCACGGGACGCACCATTTTAAACCTATGTTGTCGTCCCAGATAAATTTGCTGCGTAATTACGCAGATTCTTTGCGTTAATGAGAGCCCTGTTTCTCCCTGAATGATGAAAATTCTTCATGATGTGAAGTTTTTAGTTACAATTATGAAATATTTGAACTTAACATAAATGAAAATTCATTGTAATTTTAACATTGAACCATTAAAGGAAATTTTGAATGTTATAAGAGAGAATTTATTGCCCAAGCAACAAAATTGAAATGCTAGCATATTTTTGATGTTTATATAGGGCAACTTAAAGGCCAACTTAGTTTTATATTAAAAATAAAGAATGTTTGAAAAATTCAAAGGGTATGAATTAAATTGTGTTTAACAAGTGTAATTAAATTATTTCATCGCCAGAACATTTATAGATGTGTGCTTGGTTGATTTACAGCAAACCGAGAAGAGTAGAGACAAGTTCCAATTTTGACGGAGGTAAAACTTAGATTGATCGGCCTGACTCAGATTAACGATTAGAAAATCACATGTTACATATTCTCTTTCTTTATAAATTATAAGTAATAAATAATCTTTATTTTTAAATGTCGGACATATAAATCAAACAAATAACACAAGCTTATTACTAGCTTTTCACTGGACTTGCACAGATTTGACGTAAGGGGATCATCTTTGTCAGGAACATTTGAAAATCAGATTTGAAATATTTTTAGAAATGAAATCCCAACAAATGGCACAGGTACTATATACAAGGTTCAAAAGGAAGAAGGGTTGTGTTTATTAATTGGAAGTAGTCCTCAGTTTGATACATATATATGGGAATAAACGAGGTTCGTGTAAGCTTTCTATGAAATTTCACTGAAATTGAGACCAGAAAAAAAGGAGGAAATCCAGAAAGTACTTTGGTGTAACTAGGCTGCTTATGCATGTAAAGGACACTGAGGCTTAAAGATTTAATAAAGGGGTCAGGGAAGGACTTCAGTCTTAAATAATGTTTTTTTTTGGGTGAGATCGGCAAAACTAGAGGAAAAATTCACAGGATATAGCAGCTAAAAAGTTTCAAAATTCTGAAAATCTTTTAGCAGCTGGCAAAATATATTGATAGATCTGCTTAAATATTTTAGGCTGGAAAGTAATTTTGTAGTGTGCTATGAGTTTCTTATCATTTACTGATCAGCGAAAAAGATTTTGCTTGTTAAGCAAGCAATCCAGTGTAAATACAGTGTTTTTCTGCCAGTTCCCGGATGCTAGTTACGCAGAAGAATAAAAACTCATCAAAGAAGTCAAATGTGTTAAACAAAAGACAGACAATATTGTCCAGTTTTGAATGCTTGGAATGCAGAATGCCAGAATGGTTTATGATTCATATAGACTTAATAATACCAATTCTGATGCCTAAATTGAGAAGTTCTACAGGTTTTCATGAAATTAACCACCTACCAGAAGACCACGGCTTTTCATTGGAAACTTCTTTATACAGACGTAGAAATCAATACCAATAACACAGTTGGGGTAAAGCAGATACAAAAGATTGATTCAAGAACGGAATCAGCATGGTACTGAACTTGAACTGGATCACTACATTGTCGTAAAGCATATACATATAATGTATTTGAATACAGTATGTTAAATTGCTCTTACAGAACTGTTTCACTGTTGTTGATTAATGGTAATGAATCATAGGATGTGTACCTGTACTGTAATATAGGAATTCTAAATAATTGAAGAAAGAAAAGTTTTGAAAGAATTGAACTCTGAAATGCAAAAAAATTATCCTTGTTGGGGGGCCGCATCATGGGAAACAACATTTGGAAATTTTGTCACCCAATCACTTTTCAAGATATCTCAACACAGGACCATATGATGGGAAAAAACAATCCTGAACAATAGCCATTTTTGGGGGGAACTTCATTACCACCTAAACAAATAAGGAATGCTTCTAAAAACTCATCGGATTTGTATTATGTGTAATGGAAGTTGTTATAGGTGGAACGAGGAAAGGAACCAGACATATTTTTGCATAGAATTTCTAGAGATCGCATTTTGTATTACAAACAACAGTGGTGGAAAAATTCACTGAAAGACAATCCCTTGGAAAAACTCCAGCCATTTTTTTTTGCATCATTACCACCATAACAAACTAGATGTGTTTTCAGGAAATTCATCATATGAATATGTATTGTGTGCAAAAAGAATGTTGAAAAGGTTGCACGAGAAAAAGAAACTTGCTCATAAAAACTGTTAGAAATCGATAGAGATTATTTGTATGAAAGACAGTTCAAAAACCCCAGGATTCTAGAGAAAAATTGCATCCTATTCATCTGCTAAATTAAGAAATCATCCAAGAAAATCGGCTCGAGCACTTTCAGGATGGAGGGAAAAACACTACGATTACATTACCATTTATTGTTTTATGCATTATAGAAATGAATTGCTTTGGCCGCAAGGGGTAAGATTTTAAAGGCATGCAGAGCTGTTGTATGACCATGTGTGCAGGGGTATAACTCGAGTCACTAGCGTGGCCAGAGAACAAAGGCTACAAGGCCTTATTCTGATTGGAAAGAGCCCATTTTCTGCATTTGGAAGATTTGAATTTCAGGTCAGAAAAAAGATAAATCGGCTTATTGCACCAATATTCCCCCTGACCCACAGAGGAGGTTTGGAGAGGCAATTTTCCCAGAATGCATCAATGTTCTTTTCCACTAATGAGGAAGGTGAAAACTTTGTGGTAAGTTCAAGAAATTTGAAAGGAAGATGGAAGACAAGTAAAATTTTGCCTGTTCTTGAGTGAGAGGGCTAAGTGTAGCAGGAAAGAGAGATAAATGATATCGTATTTATGCTGATAATTAAATTATAACTAAGATTGAAGAAAGTATAATTTCACTGATGAAATTTTGGATGAAAGCTAAAGATTTTTGAAGCCACAATATTCAATTTGATTTTTAAAAGGTTTGCATGTTTATGCTGCCAGATATTTCGTGACTTTGAAACAAGGTTATTGTGGAATTTTTTACTTCAGCAGATATTTGCTTCTCACAGAAAAGGAAGATTGCTCAAATATGGGGGCCAAACTGTAGTTTACTTTTTGATTAATAATGCACATGTTATCCATTTATTAGCTGTGTAAAATAGGCAGACTCCTAGTATGTAAGTTTGATAACCTGGTTGAGATTCATATGGCAATTTTTTTAACTGAAAGAAGTTCTACAAAACAAAACCCCATTTTTTTGGGTTAAAGTTAAAAAACAGTGTATATGACTTCATTGTTAAAAGAATGGAACAAGATTGCTTTGTAGATTCTTTGCTGAGGAGAGTAATCAGTTAATGTCGTGTTTGTGCAAAATCAGTTTGATTTCACAGCTCTATACAGCAATATGGGACTAGTACCAAAGCCGTGCAAGGCCACTGCACCAACTTACTAAAGTAGCCATCACCAAAACCATTGGGAATTTCAGATACAAACTAGTGGTTACTGGCAATATATAAAATGAAATTTATTTATGCACCTTGAAAATTGAAATTCCGTATGAAACAGAATTTTAAACAAATGAAAGCTTTTAGTATTATAACACAGGGCTTAAGTGGACATTGCATAAAGCATTTCCTGTTTGACGTCTAGGTGTGCCATCATGGAGTTCAAGAGATGGACAGAAGGCAGCTTAGCTGTGTGGAGGGCATACAAAGATGTGGATGGTGGGGACCACAAGATCAAGCTGAAGCCACTGTTACCCCATGCCAGATCATGGTCAGTCAATCTAGGAGAGGTGTAATGCTGTTATCAAATATTGCTGCTTTGTATTCTGCTTGTATAATGTTTGTAGAGAATGCAAGATTGAATAGTATTTATTTTATCTATTTTATTAAAATCCCGGAAATGTTTTTGCCGATATTTTAAATTTACTAAAGTTCTTTTCTCACAGTGGCAAAAGAGGTTGAAGATGGATAGAAGCATGATAGACCTCGAGAAACATAGCAGAACAACTGGTAGCAAGCAGGTTCTCTTAACCTGAGAATCGTACGAACAATGCCTGCCAAGCGCCTTAGGTACCATCTCTCCACTAGGTACACTAAGTTTGGGCTAATAATAAATGAGGAACGGGGAGGGGGCCGAATGCAGCGAGGGGTCAACAGGAAGCAACCTATAAACAACATGACCTTAAACCGGAAACATGGTGGCGCAACAGAACTATGGGTGCTAAACCGAAACATAGGCACCAACAGAAGTAGTGTAGTGTTAGTGTTCCCTCTTGATTCCTTAGTCAGTGATATTATGAAAGAATAGCATTTGAGAAACTTCATTGGGACTAATGAAGTGGGGGCAGGCACATGATCAAACTTTGATGAAGCCTAAAGGCCTCTCAGCAAATTTGACATGAGATCCCAGCTTCATATTGCAGTTTGGAAACTTTTGGAAATTGTTATATACCCCCACTCTGGAGAGAGAGTGGGGGGTTGTACTGTTTTATCTACTATGATGTCACATATTCTTTTCATTAACATAATTTAACAGCAACTATTATATCACAAGCTCCAACTATTTTGCATGGAGGCTTTAATAGGTATGGTGTATTGCTGGAAATGCATTTTCAGTCAATCGGACAGCTACTTTACATGTAATACTTGTGTTGCCAAGAACTTTGGGAATTTTTCAATATCCAGTGCTTCATACACAACATTTTTATGCCCCCCCACAAAGTGGCCGTGGGCTTGGCATTGTATTTTTACCCTTGTGCATTCTCTTTTTTCCTTACCGAACAAGCAGAATTATTCCAACTTTTTTTTCTTAACGCTTTGAAGATATTATGAAACGATTTACTGTTATGCAGATGTATATTAATGAGTTACAGTTCAAGTTTTGTTTCGGTTCATTGATTTGATGGATTATGCCCTTTACTTTGAAAAATAACTGCTATGACCAGTTTTTCCAGACTTTTTTTTTAATCGCTCTGAAATTGAACCCTGATAATGATTAAAGAATTCAAGTTGTGAATTTTGTTGTGTCGTCCTGCCGGCTTGCTCACAAAATTTTTCTGTCACAATTTTCTCAAAACCACACAGGCCATTCTTCCTGATATTGGCACAGAGCATCAGTATTGGACAACTGTATCGTTAACGCAGTTTTTCCAGTCTAGCCGCATGTAACTTTCTGTTTACGCAAAACTTAGAATATTTTAACATAGACAAATTTCTGTCACATTTTTCTCAGAAAACCACACAGCCAGCTTCCTGATATTTGGCACAGAGCATACAGTAATGAGAAAACTGTACGTGTAACGCAGTTTCCCAATCTGCCGCATGTCAAACTTCCTGTGACATGACTTTCGATTATTTTTAACATGACATATTTCTGTCACATTTTTTCAGGAACCACAAGCCCAGCTTCCTGATATTTTGTGCACAGGAAGCATCGGTATGGAGAACGTATTGTGTTAACGCAGTTTCCAATCTGCGACATATTCCACTTCCTGTTTGACGCAACTTTTAATTTTTGACATAAACAAATTGTTCATTAAAGTAAAGACTGAGAACCTAATTAAAATTATGTCTTTATTGCAGATAGATCTCCACTTAATGGCATCTCATAACAATATCTTTCATCTTAATTCATCATGTTAGAATATGCATTTGTCTATTCTGGTAAATTTGAACAGAACTAATTATATTATATACTTTTTTGCCATTTGATGATACTTTAAATGATGAAGTAATTTTTCAAATGAAATTAAAAGTAGGCAGGCGACACATGTCTTCCCTGGAAGACTTACCACTAAGTTTTGGTTAGGAGTGTGCCGCTTTATTCTTTTGAAAAACTGCCTTTTTGTATGCAGATTGCCTATAATTTCCATATTCTTGATGTATCACTGAATGCTTTTCAACATATTGAACTGATTTCTTATATAGAAATTCAGTTGACCCTTGGATTTGAAAAATTACTGCTTTCAATTTTAACTTTACGAATCTCCTTCATTGGACTTCACTGTAGGCGGGGCATTCGTGTCGCACCGACACATCTAGTTTTATGAACAACAGTTACTTTTGAGCTCAAGTACGGTTTTTCTAATATGGAAGTCAGAAGATCAGTAGTAACAAAGATGGTGTCTTAACTTAATGGTACTGAAGGTGAAAGTGGATAAGGACAATGGTGTTTGTAGTTCGGGTGTTACTCAGAAATGTAAATCTGAATACCACATTCCATGGAATTATAATACTATCTGTTAACAATTTGCACACTGTACTGTTTGCAATATGGATTTTTCCATACTATAAGATATGGAGACTATTTGATATAATTGCCTTCCACATTGTGCAGTATTTCTATTTGTCTTATCAGAACTTTACGAATGACTGGGATTCATTGTGTGTACATGTGAGCAGTCTGACATGATCATTAAATGATTCCAAAATAGAAGTTACTTCCTTTGTTTGTATAATGATACACATATATATGAATATGTAAACATGATTCCTGCCCTATGCTCCAGTACCTGCTACAGTGTCTGTCGTTACTTTGTAGACACAGGGCCCTCCACTGAGATGCTGGTGAACCAGATGTCGGCTCTAACTAACATGTGATGTCCAGTCAGCAGAAACTGGCGCAGCAACAAAATCTGGTCAGACAGATGGCCAATCAACAGAACATGCTGAACATGAATGCTGGAATGTCGGGTGGCGGATCCATCATGTGGAATGGGAGGAGTGGAAGAGGCTTCAATGAGATGGATAACATGAATGAAGTTCGGAACCGGAGGGACTCGTTTGAACGTGCTGGTGGTGGTGGTGTGGAGGAGATAGAATGGGAGGGGCAGAATGGGAATGATGGGTACACAGAGGTCCAGGGCGGCGGGAGGACTTTGATTCTCACTCAAGAGGGGGCTCAAGTAACCGAAGGAACAACACCCCAGGTACAAAGCTAGTTCTGGGATTTGAAATGCTAATGTTTTTGGCTTTAACATTGTTGTTATGCAGTATGCACTTGGATGTACACTGTGTGATTTATGTAATTAGGCAATATCCCTCCCGGAGAGTCTGCCTGCTTTAAGTGTGGAAAAGATGGTCACTGGGCCAGGGATAGTCCAAACCAAAACCAAAGAGGTACGCAAAATTCATTTCAGGAAAAACTGTAATCTTTGTGTGCATTAAGGTATGAATTTCTCTGCAAACATATGTAAAGAAGTAAAATTTATGATTATATTATGCTCCCCAAATTTCTAAAGGGAACATATAGTCACTGTCATGTCTGTCCATCCGTCTTTTTGGGTTCCTTATTTTAAAAAGTTTTTGTACAGGTATTATTTCACACAAATAAGTCACTTAAAGGTCAGGTCACTTTGGACATATGCCTTTTATACGTGAAATGTCTTGTATGTACGTGAAAATGCCTTATATATGTGAAAACTTTCATTTCAACAGTTATTTTTCAATGTGGAATCATTCCTCATATGAAGTAGCTCATTGGTTAAATGCACTTCGGAAAACATCTATCAGTTTTTCTAATATTCTTGTGAAATCATGAATCATCTTTTCTATTTTATTTTATTTTTTTTCCTGACTTTATAGCGGCGGTCCGATGACCTCTGACCGTGGAGAGAATTGACCGGTGGACATTCCTCGGACCGCGCGACACATTCCTGACGTGGACACGTAGCTAACAAGCTCGGAGGACCGAAACCAGAGGACATGTGCAACAAGTGCGGAGAAAGGGGTCACTGGGCAGGGAGTGTCCCAACCCACAGAAAGTACGACTAGGTGTATCGCGTACACAGAGAAGTACGGATAGGGTGTATCGCGTACACAGAGAAGTACGGATAGGTGTATCGCGTACACAGAGAAGTACGGATAGGGTGTATCGCGTACACAGAGAATTAACGTAAAGATAGGGTGTATCGCGTACACAGAAAAGTACGGATAGGGTGTATCGCGTACACAGAGAGTACGGATAGGGTATCGCGTAGCAACCACAGAGAAAGTACGGATAGGGTGGTATCGCGTACACAGAGAAGTACGGATAGGTGATCGCGTACAGATAAGTACGGATAGGGTGTATCGCGTACACAGGAGAAGTACGGATAGGGTGTATTCACGTACATCAGAGAAAAGTACGGATTAGGTGTATCGCGTACACAGAGAAGTACGGAATACGGATCTGTATACGCTACCTACGCGATACACCCTATCCGTACTTCTCTGT
>CAJDSM010025034.1:18977-33472 GCA_903981925.1 Ostrea lurida | reverse complement strand
CAACCCACAGAGAAGTACGGATAGGGTGTATCGCGTCACAGAGAGAATACGGATAGGGTGTATCGCGTCACAGAGAAGTACGGATAGGGTGTATCGCGTACACAGAGAAGTACGGATAGGGTGTATCGCGTACACAGAGAATACGTTATAGGGTGTATCGCGTACACAGAAAAGTACGGATAGGGTGTATCGCGTACACAGAGAAGTACGGATAGGGTGTATCGCGTAGCAACCAGAGAAGTACGGATAGGGTGTATCGCGTACACAGAGAAGTACGGATAGGGTGTATCGCGTACACAGATAAGTACGGATAGGGTGTATCGCGTACACAGAGAAGTACGGATAGGGTGTATCACGTACACAGAGAAGTACGGATAGGGTGTATCGCGTACACAGAGAAGTACGGATAGGATGTATCGCATCACAGAGAAGTACGGATAGGGTGTATGTTAGCAACCCACAGAGAAGTACGGATAGGGTATATCGCGTGAAGTACGGATAGGGTGTATCGCGTAGCATTTATGTTTATATGCATGATAGATGGGTTGAGTTATAGGTAAGCACAGTGTGTCTGCATGTCTGTCTGTCTCACACACTTTGGATTCGATAAGGCAGGACTTGAATGTCTAGGATCATACTTGATACATGTCTGTTCCAGCCTGTTGTTTTCCAAGATTGAAGGTTCAGGTCAAATGTGAAAAGGAAATATTTTAGGCATAAAACAGATTGGTTTCAACATATTTTGTTGAAATAAATCTAAAGGATTGGAGGACACTCCCTTGCCCAGTGACCCCTTTCTCCGCACTTGTTGCACATGTCCTCTGGTTTCGGTCCTCCGAGCTTGTTAGCTACGTGTCCACGGTCAGGAATGTGTCCGCGGTCCGAGGAATGTCCACGGTCAATTCCTCCACGGTCAGAGGTCATCGGACCGGCCGCTATAAAGTCAGGAAAAAAATAAAATAAAATAGAAAAGATGATTCATGATTTCACAAGAATATTAGAAAAACTGATGGATGTTTTCCGAAGTGCATTTAACCAATGAGCTACTTCATATGAGGGATGATTCCACATTGAAAAATAACTGTTGAAATGAAAGTTTTTCACATATATAAGGCATTTTCACGTACATACAAGACATTTCACGTATAAAAGGCATATGTCCAAAGTGACCTGACCTTTAAGTGACTTATTTGTGTGAAATAATACCTGTACAAAAACTTTTTAAAATAAGGAACCCAAAAAGACGGATGGACAGACATGACAGTGACTATATGTTCCCTTTAGAAATTTAGGGGAGCATAATATATCATAAATTTTACTTCTTTACATATGTTTGCAGAGAAATTCATACCTTAATGCATCACAAAGATTACAGTTTTTCCTGAAATGAATTTTGCGTACCTCTTTGGTTTTGGTTTGGACATTCCCTGGCCCAGTGACCATCTTTTCCACACTTAAAGCAGGCAGACTCTCCGGGAGGGATATTGCCTAATTACATAAATCACACAGTGTACATCCAAGTGCATACTGCATAACAACAATGTTAAAGCCAAAAACATTAGCATTTCAAATCCAGAACTAGCTTTGTACCTGGGGTGTTGTTCCTTCGGTTACTTGAGCCCCCTCTTGAGTGAGAATCAAAGTCCTCCCGCCGGCCCTGGGACCTCTGTGTACCCATCATTCCCATTCTGCCCCCTCCCATTCTATCTCCTCCACCACCACCACCACCAGCACGTTCAAACGAGTCCCTCCGGTTCCGAACTTCATTCATGTTATCCATCTCATTGAAGCCTCTTCCACCTCCTCCCATTCCACCACTGATGGATCCGCCACCCGACATTCCAGCATTCATGTTCAGCATGTTCTGTTGATTGGCCATCTGTCTGACCAGATTTTGTTGCTGCGCCAGTTTCTGCTGACTGGACATCACCATGTTAGTTAGAGCCGACATCTGGTTCACCAGCATCTCAGTGGAGGGCCCTGTGTCTACAAAGTAACGACAGACACTGTAGCAGGTACTGGGACATAGGGCAGGAATCATGTTTACATATTCATATATATGTTGTACATTATACAACAAAGGAAGTAACTTCTATTTTGGAATCATTTAATGATCATGTCAGACTGCCTCACATGTACACACAATGAAATCCCAGTCATTCTGTAAAGTTCTGATAAGACAAAATGAAATACTGCACAATGTGGAAGGGCAATTATTATCAAATAAGTCTCCATATCTTATAGTATGGGAAAAATCCATATTGCAAACAGTACAGTGTGCAAATTGTTAACAGATAGTCTTAAATAATTCCATGGAATGTGGTATTCAGATTTACATTTCTGAGTAACACCCGAACTACAAACACCATTGTCCTTATCCACTTCACCTTCAGTACCATTAAGTTAAGACACCATCTTTGTTACTACTGATCTTCTGACTTCCATATTAGAAAACCGTACTTGAGCTCAAAAGTAACTGTTGTTCATAAACTAGATGTGTCGGTGCGACACGAATGCCACCGCCTACAGTGAAGTCCAATGAAGGAGATTCGTAAAGTTAAAATTGAAAGCAGTAATTTTTCAAATCCAAGGGTCAACTGAATTTCTATATAAGAAATCAGTTCAATATGTTGAAAAGCATTCAGTGATACATCAAGAATATGGAAATTATAGGCAATCTGCATACAAAAAGGCAGTTTTTCAAAGATAAAGCGGCACACTCCTAACCAAAACTTAGTGGTAAGTTCAGGGAAGACATGTGTCGCCTGCCTACTTTTAATTTCATTTGAAAAATTACTTCATCATTTAAAGTATCATCATGGCAAAAAAGTATATAATTATAATTCAGTTCTGTTCAAATTACCAGAATGACAATGCATATTCTAACATGATGAATTAGATGAAAGATATTGTTATGAGATGCCATTAGTGAGATCTATCTGAAATAAAGACATATTTAATTAGGTTCTCAGGCCTCTTTTACTTTATGACAATTTGTTTATGTCAAAAATTAAAGTTGCGTCAAACAGGAAGTGGATATGTCGCAGATTGGAAACTGCGTTACACAATACAGTTCTCCATACCGATGCTCTGTGCCAAATATCAGGAAGCTGGCTGTGTGGTTCCTGAGAAAAATGTGACAGAAATATGTCCATGTTAAAAATAATCGAAAGTCATGTCAAACAGGAAGTTGACATGCGGCAGATTGGAAACTGCGTTACACGATACAGTTGTCCATACTGATGCTCTGTGCCAAATATCAGGAAGCTGGCCTGTGTGGTTTCTGAGAAAAAAGTGACAGAAATTTGTCTATGTTAAAAATATTCTAAGTTGCGTCAAACAGAAAGTTGACATGCGGCAGACTGGAAACTGCGTTACACGATACAGTTGTCCATACTGATGCTCTGTGCCAAATATCAGGAAGATGGCCTGTGTGGTTTCTGAGAAAATTGTGACAGAAAATTTTGTGACGCCAACGCCGGCAGGCGACACAACAAAATTCACACTTGATCTGTAACTCATTAATCAGTTCAATATCTCAGAGCGATTAGAAAAAAAGTCTGGAAAACTGGTCATAGCAGTTATTTTTCAAAGTTAAAGGGGCATAACTCCATCAAAAATCAATGAACCGAAACAAAACTTGAACTGTAACTCATTAATATACATCTGCATAAAGTAAAATCAGTTTCATAATATCTCAAAGCGTTTAGAAAAAAAGTCTGGAATACTGCTTGTTCGGAAGGACAAAAGGATGCACTACATGCCAAGCCCACGGCCACTTTGTGGTGGGGGCATAAAAATGTTGTGTATGAGCACTGGATATGAAAAATTCCAAGTTCTTGGCAAACAGTATTACATGTAAAGTAGATGTCCGATGACTGAAAATGCATTCCACAATACACCATACCTATATAAAGCTCCATGCAAAATAGTTGGAGCTTGTGATATATAGTTGCTGAGAATTATGTTATGAAAGAATATGTGACATAGAGATAAAACAGTAAACCCCCCACTCTCCTCCAGAGTGGGGGTATAATAACAATTTCAAAAGTTTCACTGCAATATGAAGCTGGGTATCTCATGATCAAATTTGCTGAGAGGCCCTTTAGGCTTCATCAAGTTTGATCATGTGCCTGCCCCACTTCATATCCCAATGAAGTTTCCAAAATGGCTATTCTTTCATAATATACACTGATCTAGGAATCAAGAGGGACACTACACTACACTTACTTCTGTTGGTGCCTATGTTTCGGTTAGCACCCATGTTTCTGTTGGCGCCCATGTTTCGGTTAGGTCCCATGTTGTTATAGTTGCTCCTGTTGACCCCTCGCTGCATTCGGCCCCTCACGTTACCCACTTTATTATTAGCACCAAACTTAGTGTACCTAGTGGAGAGACTGGTACCTAAGCGCTTGGCAGGCATTGTTCGTCGATTCTTCAGGTTAGAGAACCTGCTGCTACCAGTTGGTCTGCTATGTTTTTCTCGAGGTCTATCATGCTTTCTATCATCTTCCAACCTCTTTTGCACTGTGAGAAAAGAACTTAGTAATTTAAAAATATCGGCAAAACATTTCCGGGATTTTAATAAAATAGATAAATAAATACTATTCATCTTGCATTCTCTACAAACATTATACAAGAGAATACAAAGCAGCAATATTTGATACAGCATTACACCTCTCCTAGATTGACTGACCATGATCTGGCATGGGGTAACAGTGGCTCAGCTTGATCTTGTGGTCCCCCACCTCCACATCTTTGTTGCCCTCCACACAGCTAGCTGCCTCCTGTCCACTCTTGAACTCCAGGATGGCACACCTAGACAGTCAAACAGGAAATGCTTATGCAATGTCCACTTAAGCCTGTGTTATAATACTAAAAGCTTTCATTGTTTAAAATTCTGTTTTCATACGGAATTTCAAATTTTCAAGTGCATAAATAAATTTCATTTTATATATTGCCATAACCACTAGTTTGTATCTGAAATTCCCAATGGTTTTGGTGATGGGGCTACTTTAGTAAGTTGGTGCAGTGCCTTGCACGGCTTGGTACTAGTCCACATATTGCTGTATAGCTGTGAATCAAACTGATTTTGCACAAACACGACATTACTGATACTCTCTCAGCAAAGAATCTACATAGCATCTTGTCCATTCTGTTAACAATGAAGTCATATACACTGTAACTACATGTGTTTTGTAGAACTTCTTTCAGTTAAAAAACTCTGCTCATTGAATCTCAACAGGTTATCCAAACTTACATACTAGGAGTCTGCCTATTTGTTACACAGCTTTATAAATGGTAACGTGTCATATTAATCAAAAAGTAAACTAGTTATGGCACCCATCATTTGAGCATCTTCCTTTTCTGTGAGAAGCAAATATCTGCTGAAGAAAAAATTCCACAATAACTTTGCTTTCCAAAAGCACGAATAATGGCACCATAACATGCAAACCTTTATAAAAATCATATTGAATATTGTTGCTTCAAAATTCTTTTAGCTTTCATCCAAAATTTCCATCAGTGAAATTATACTTTCTTCATCTTAGTATAATTTATCATCCAGCATAAATATCATTAGTCATTTATCTCTCTTTCTGCTACACTTAGCCTCTCACTCAAGAACTGACAAAATTTTACCTTGTCTTCCATCTTTTCCTTTCAATTTCTTGGAACTTACCCAAAGTTTTCACCTTCCTCATTAGTGGGAATAAGAACATTGATGCATTCTGGGAAAATTGCTCTCAAAACGTCCTCTGTGGTGTCAGGGGGGATATTGGTGCAATAAGCTGATTTATCTTTTTTCTGACCTGAAATTCAATCTTCAAATGCAGAAAATGGCTCTTTCCAATCAGAATAGGCCTTGTCAACCTTTGTTCTCTGCCAACATGGTCATACAACAGCACTGCATGCTTTAAATCTTACCCTTGCGCAAAGCAATTCATTTCTATATGCAAAAACAACAAGAGGCCCATGGGCACATCGCTCACCTGAGTGACCTTGGCCCTCGCACTCTATATCAGGAAGCTTTAAGGTAAATGTTGTCTTTTGGTCTTGAGAAGATTTTTAAATATATTTCAAATGTAAAACTTTGATCCCCTATTGGGGCCCCATCGTACCCCGGGGGTCATGATTTGAACAAACTTAAATCTCCACTATATCAGGAAGCTTCCTATAAATCTCAGCTTTCCTGGCTAGTGGTTCTTGAGAAGAAGATTTTTAAAGATTTCCCTATATAATCATATGCAAAACTTTGATCCTATGTGGGCCCCATCGTACCCCCGGGGGTCATGATTTGAACAAACTTAAATCTCCTCTATATCAGAAAGCTTCCATATAAATCTCAGCTTTCCTGGCCTAGTGGTTCTTGAGAAGAGAATTTTTAAAGATTTTTCCTATATAATCATATGTAAAACTTTGATCCCTATTGGGCCCCTAGTACCCCCGGGGGTCATGATTTGAACAAACTTGACATCTCCACTATATCAGGAAGCTTCCATATAAATCTCAGCTTTTCCTGGCCTAGTGGTTCTGAGAAGAAGATTTTTAAAGATTTTTCCCATATAATCATATGTAAAACTTTGATCCCCAATTGTGGCCCCATCGTACCCCCGGGGTCATGATTTGAACAAACTTGAATCTCCTCTATATCAGGAAGCTTCCATATAAATCTCAGCTTTCCTGGCCCAGTGGTTCTTGGAAGAAGAATTTTAAAGATTTTTTCCTATATAAATCATATGTAAACTTTGATCCCCAATTGTGGCCCCATCGTACCCCGGGGGTCATGATTTGAAACAAACTTGAATCTCCACTATATCAGGAAGCTTCCATATAAATCTCAGCTTTCCTGGCCTAGTGGTTCTTGAGAAGAAGATTTTTAAGATTTTTCTATATAATCATATGTAAAACTTTGATCCCCAATTGTGGCCCCATCGTACCCCCGGGGTCATGATTTGAAACAAACTTGAATCTCCTCTATATCAGGAAGCTTCCATATAAATCTCAGCTTTCCTGGCCCAGTGGTTCTTGAGAAGAAGATTTTTAAAGATTTTTCCTATATAAGTATATGTAAAACTTTGATCCCCAATTGTGCCCCATCGTACCCCGGGGGTCATGAATTTGAAAAACTGTGAATCTCCTCTATATCAGGAAGCTTCCATATAAATTTCAGCTTTCCTGGCCCAGTGGTTCTTGAGAAGAAGATTTTTTAATGACACCACCCTATTTTTTGCATTTCGTGATTATCTCCCTTTGAAGGGGGCCTGGTCCTTCATTTGAACAAACTTGAAGCCCTTTACCCAAGGATGATGTGTACCAAGTTTGGTTGAATTTGGCCACGCGGTTCTTGAGAAGACAGTCGAAAATGTGAAAAGTTAACGGACAGACGGACAGACAGACGGACAGACCAGACGGACAGACGGACGGACGGACGGACAGACGACGGACAAAAGGCGATCAGAATAGCTCACTTGAACTTCGGTTCAGGTGAGCTAATACATGGTAATGTAATCAGTGTTTTCTCCATCTGAAAGTGTCTCGAGCCGCCATTTCTGGATGATTTCTGAATTTACAGATGAAACTGCAATTTTCTTCTAGAATCCTGGGGTTTTTTGAACTGTCTTTCATACAAATATCTCTATCGATTTCTTAATCAGTTTTTATGAGCAGTTTCCTTTCTCTGCAACTTTTCAAACAATTCTTGCACACAATACAAGTTTATTGATGAATTCCTAACACATCCTAGTTTGTTATGGTGGTAATGAATGCATAAAAAAAATGGCTGCAGTTTTTCAAGGATTGTATTCAGTGAATTTTTCCACCACTGTATGTTTTCAGACAAACATCTCTAGAATTTCTTATGCAAAAATATCTCTGGTTTCCTTTCCTCGTCACTTATCAACAACTCATTACACACAAGAGGCCCATGGGCCACATCGCTCACCTGAGCACAGCTGCTTCACTAAGAAGAGCAGTAGTTTGGGATTTAGAATGTACCACTGTGGACTAAATCTAACCTATTTCGGGTGGATGCATTACTGAACCAACTGAAATCTACTCCATATAAGGAAGCTTTCAGGTAAATATCAACTCTTCTGGTTCGATGAAAAATTTTAAAGAATTTCTCTATATATCTGCATGTAAAACTTTGATCTCCTATTGGGGCCCATCATACCCCGAGGGTCATTATTTGAACAAACTTCAATCTCCACTATATCAGGAAGATTTCATTAAATTTCAGCATTCCTGGTCCAGTAGTTCTTGAGAAAGAAAATTTTTAAAGATTTCCCTATATATTCTGCATGTAAAAACATTGATCCCTATTGTGGCCCCATCATATCCCGGGGGTTATGATTTGGAACAAACTTGAATCTCCTCTTATCAGGAAGCTCCCATAATAAATTTCACCTTTCCTGCCCAGTGGTTCTTGAGATGAAGATTTTAAAGATTTTTTCCTAATATCATCTATATATAATTTTGATCCCTATTGGGGCCCATCGTACCCCCGGGGGTCATGATTTGAACAAACCTTGAATCTCCTCTATATCAGGAAGCTTTCATATAAATTTCAGCTTTCCTGGCCCAGTGTTCTTGAAAAGAAGATTTTTAAGATTTTCCCTATATAATCATATGTAAAACTTTGATCCCTACTGTGGCCCCATCGTACCCACGGGGTCATGATTGAACTAACTTCAATCTCCTTATATCAAGAAGCTTCCATACAATTTCAGCTTTTCCTGGCCCAGTAGTTCTTGAGAAGAAGATTTTAAAAAATGTTCCCTATATAATATATGTAAATTTTGATCCCCTATTGTGGCCCCATCGTACCCCGGGGTAATGATTTGAACAAACTTGAATCTCCTCTATATCAGGAAGCTTCCATATAAATTTCAGCTTTCCTGGCCCAGTGGTTCTTGAGAAGAAGATTTTAAAGAATTTTTTCCTATTCACATGTCAAACTTTGATCCCCTATTGTGGCCCCATCGTACCCCGGGGTCATGATTTGAAACACAACTTGAATCTCCACTATATCAGGAAGCTTCCATATAAATTTCAGCTTTTCTGGCACAGTGGTTCTTGAGAAGAGGATTTTTAAATGACACCACTCTATTTTTTACATTTTCGTGATTATCTCCCCTTTGATGAGGGCCTGGTCCTTCATTTGAACAATTTGAATCCCCTTTACCCAAGGATGATGTTACCAAGTTGGTTGAACTTGGCCCAGCGGTTTTTGAGAAGAAGTCGAAAATGTGAAAAGTTAACAGACAGACGGACGGACGGACAGACGGACAGACGGACGAAGCGGATAAAAGGTGATCAGAAGAGCTCACTTGAACCTTGAGTTCAGGTGAGCTACGGTAACCGTTTACTATGTTTCGACTACGGGCTCACGGCAGGTGTGACCGGTCAGCAAAGGATGTTACTCCTCCAGGGCACTTGATCCTGCCTTTGCTTTTGTCGGAGGTCCGTGTCGCACTACACTCGATGTTGTATATATGGTTTTTTTTTTACTATGATTACGATTAACACATTGTTTACTTCGCCATTTTATATTCTAACACAATTAAACAGTATCTAGTGTTTCTCACATCTCATATTGTTAGCTCACCTGAACTCAAGGTTCAAGTGAGCTCTTCTGATCACCTTTTATCCGTCGTCCGTCTGTCCGTCTGTCCGTCCGTCCGTCTGTCTGTTAACTTTTTTACATTTTCGACTTCTTCTCAAAAAACGCTGGGCCAAGTTCAACCAACTTGGTACACATTCATCCTTGGGTAAAGGGGATTCAAATTTGTTCAAATGAAGGACAGGCCTCATCAAAGGGAGATAATCACGAAAATGTAAAAATAGAGTGGTGTCATTTAAAATCCTCTTCTCAAGAACCACTGTGCCAGAAAAGCTGAATTTATATGGAAGCTTCCGATATAGTGGAGATTCAAGTTGTTTCAAATCATGACCCCGGGTACGATGGGGCCACAATAGGGGATCAAAGTTTGACATGTAATATGAGGAAATCTTTAAAAATCTTCTTCTCAAGAACCACTGGGCAGGAAAGCTGAAATTATATGGAAGCTTCCTGTATTAGAGGAGATTCAAGTTTGTTCAAATCATTACCCCGGGGTACGATGGGGCACAATAGGGATCAAAATTTCACATATCATTATATAGGGAACATTTTTAAAACTTTTCTCAAGAACTACTGGGCCAGGAAAGCTGAAATTGATGGAAGCTTCTTGATATAGAGGAGAATTGAAGTTAGTTCAAATCATGACCCCGTGGGTACGATGGGGCCACAGTGGGGATCAAAGTAGCATATGATTATATAGGAAAATCTTTAAAAATCTTCTTTTCAAGACCACTGGGCCAGGAAAGCTGAAATTTATATGAAAGCTTCCTGATATAGAGGAGATTCAAGTTTGTTCAAATCATGACCCCCGGGGGTACGATGGGGCCCCAATAGGGGATCAAAAGTTTTATATATGATGATATAGGAAAATCTTTTAAATCTTCATCTCAAGAACCACTGGGCAGGAAAGTGAAATTATATATGGGAGCTTCCTGATATAGAGGAGATTCAAGTTTGTTCAAATCATAACCCCGGGATATGATGGGCCACAATAGGGATCAATGTTTACATGCAGATATATAGGGAAATCTTTAAAAATTTTCTTCTCAAGAACTACTGACCAGGAATGCTGAAATTTATAGAAATCTTCCTGATATAGTGGAGATTGAAGTTTGTCAAATAATGACCCTCGGGGGTATGATGGGCCCCAATAGGAGATCAAAGTTTTACATGCAGTATATAGAGAAATTCTTTAAAAATCGTTTTATCGAACCAGAAGAGTGGATATTTACCTGAAAGCTTCCTTATATGGAGTAGATTTCAGTTTGGTTCAGTAATGCATCCACCCGAAATAGGTTAGATTTAGTCCACAGTGGTACATTCTAAATCCCAAACTACTGCTCTTTTTTAGTGAAGCAGCTGTGCTTAGGTGAGCGATGTGGCCCATGGGCCTCTTGTGTGTAATGAGTGTGTTGATAAGTGGACGAGGAAAGGAAACCAGAGATTTTTGCATAAGAAATTCTAGAGATGATTTGTCTGACAACATACAGTGGTGGAAAAATTCACTGAAATACAATCCTTGAAAAACTGCAGCCATTTTTTATGCATCATTACCACCTAACAAACTAGGATGTGTTAGGAATTCATCAATAATTGTATTGTGTGCAAGAATTGTTGAAAGTTGCAGAGAAAAGGAAACTGCTCATTAAAACTGATTAAGAAATCGATAGAGATATTTGTATGAAAGACAGTTCAAAAAACCCCAGGATTCTAGAAGAAAATTGCAGTTCATCTGAAATTCAGAAATCATCCAGAAATGCGGCTCGAGACACTTCAGATGGAGAAAACACGATTACATTACCATGTTATTAGCTCACCTGAACCGAAGTTCAAGTGAGCTATTCTGATCGCCTTTTGTCCGTCGTCTGTCCGTCCGTCCGTCCGTCTGTCCGTCTGTCTGTCCGTCTGTCTGTCCGTCTGTCCGTTAACTTTTCACTTTTCGACTCTTCTCAAGAACCGGCTGGGCCAAATTCAACCAAACTTGGTACACATCATCCTTGGGTAAAGGGCTTCAAGTTTTGTTCAAATGAAGGACCAGGCCCCCTTCAAAGGGGATAATCACGAAAATGCAAAATAGGGTGGTGTCATTTTAAAAATCTTCTTCTCAAGAACCACTGGGCCAGGAAAGCTGAAATTTATATGGAAGCTTCCTGATATAGAGGAGATTCAAGTTTTTCAAATTCTGACCCCCGGGGGGTACGATGGGGCACAATTGGGGATCAAAGTTTTACATATACTTATATGGAAAATCTTTAAAATCTTCTTCTCAAGAACACTGGGCCAGGAAAGCTGAGATTTAATATGGAAGCTTCCTGATATAGAGGAGATTCAAGTTTGTTCAAATCATGACCCGGGGGTACGATGGGCCACAATTGGGATAAAGTTTTACATATGATTATATAGGAAAAATCTTTAAAAATCTTCTTCTCAAGAACCCTAGGCCAGGAAAGCTGAGATTTATATGGAAGCTTCCTGATATAGTGGAGATTCAAGTTTGTTCAAATCATGACCCCCGGGGTACGATGGGGCCACAATGTGGGATCAAAGTTTTACATATGATTATATAGGAAAAATCTTTAAAAATTCTTCTTTCTCAAGAACCACTGGGCCAGGAAAGCTGAGATTTATATGGAAGCTTCCTTGATATAGAGGAGATTCAAGTTTGTTCAAATCATGACCCCGGGGGTACGATGGGGCCACCATTGGGGATCAAGTTTTACATATGATTATATGGGAAAAATCTTTAAAAATCTTCTTCTCAAGACCACTGAGCCAGGAAAGCTGAGATTTATATGTGGAGCTTCCTGATATAGTGGAGATTCAAGTTTGTTCAAATCATGACCCCGGGGGTACTATGGGCCCAATAGGGGATCAAAGTTTACATATTTGATTTATAGAAAATCTTTAAAAATCTTCTTCTCAAGAACCACTGGCCAGGAAAGCTGAGATTATATGGAAGCTTTCTGATATAGAGGAGATTTAAGTTTGTTCAATATCGACCCCCGGGGGTACGATGGGGCCCCAAATAGGGGATCAAAGTTTTGCATATGATTATATAGGGAAAATCTTTAAAAATCTTCTTCTAAGAACCACTAGCCAGGAAAGCTGAGATTTAATGGAAGCTTCCTGATTATGTGGAGATTTAAGTTTGTTCAAATCATGACCCCCGGGGGTACGGATGGGCCCCAATAGGGGATCAAAGTTTTACATTTGAATATATATTAAAAATCTTCTCAAGACCAAAAGACAACATTTACCTTAAAGCTTCCTGATATGAGTGCGAGGGCCAAGGTCACTCAGGTGAGCGATGTGGCCCATGGGCCTCTTGTTGTTTTTGCATATAGAAATGAATTGCTTGCGCAAGGGTAAGATTTAAAGCATGCAGTGCTGTTGTATGACCATGTTGGCAGAGAACAAAGGTTGACAAGGCCTATTCTGATTGGAAAGAGCCATTTTCTGCATTTGAAGATTGAATTTCAGGTCCAGAAAAAAGATAAATCAGCTTATTGCACCAATATCCCCCGTGACACCACAGAGGACGTTTTGAGAGCAATTTTCCAGAATGCATCAATGTTCTTATTCCCACTAATGAGGGGTGAAAACTTGGGTAAGTTCCAAGAAATTGAAAGGAAAAGATGGAAGACAAGGTAAAATTTTGTCAGTTCTTGAGTGAGAGGCTAAGTGTAGCAGAAAGAGAGATAAAGACTAATAGATATTTATGCTGGATGATAAATATTACTAAGATGAAGAAAGTAAATTTCACTGATGGAAATTTGGATGAAAGCTAAAGAAATTTTGAAGCAACAATATTCAATATGATTTTTATAAAGGTTTCTTGTTATGGGGCCATATTCGTGCTTTTGGAAAGCAAAGTTATATGTGGAAGTTTTTCTGCAGCATATTGCTTCTCACAGAAAAGGAAGATGCTCAAATGATGGGTGCCATAACTAGTTTACTTTTTGATTAATATGCACATGTTATCCATATATAATAATATGCCGTACCAATTTTGATGCACCAGATGCGCATTCCGACAAATTATGTCTCTTCAGTGATGCTCAAACCGAAATGTTGGAAATTCGAAAATGAAGTGAAACTTTATAAAAGTGAACAATGTAGTGCCAAGACTGGACCAAAATACTAGAAGGATCAGAGCTATGCCTGAGGGAATAATCCTTATAATTTTGATAGGAATTTCTAATTTTACTATTGCATTAATTACATATCCGATTTCAAGCTAGTAACATAGTACATAGCAACTGGCTGTAGAGGTACCCTCGACTAACAGTTCCACCAGCAGAGGCTTCGACCGATGTATAAAGCTGTGTAAAAATAATGCAGACTCCTAGTAGGTACTGTAGTTTGGTTAAACCTGTGCTAGATTCAATGAGCGAGATTTTTTTAACTGAAAGAAGTTCTACAAAAACATGTAGTTACAGTGTATATACTTCATGTTAACAGAATGGGCAAGTGCTTTGTAAGATACTTTGCTGAGGGAGTATGCAGTAATGTCGTGATTGTGCAAAATCGGTTTGATTCACAGCTATACAGATTGTGGGCTAGCACCAAGCCATGCAACGGACTGCGCCACTTATAAAGTGCTCATCACCAAAAAACCATTGGAAGTTTCAGAACAAACTAGTGTTATGGCAACTTATATTAAAATGAAATTATTTATGACTTGAAAATTTGACGAATCCGTATTAAAACGAATTTTAAACAATGAAAGCTTTTGTATTATAACACAGGCATTACAGTGGACATTGCATAAGCATTTCTGTTTGGCGTCCCTAGGCGTGCCATCTGGAGTATCAAGAGAGTGGACAGGGGCAGCTTAGCTGTGTGGAGGCAACAAAGATGTGGACGGTGGGGA
>CAJDSM010025034.1:0-12362 GCA_903981925.1 Ostrea lurida | reverse complement strand
ATCTGCCGATTTTGTTTCATTATGATACCTCTGAATGCAGAGCACTTCGGCCCAAAGAGCGATTATCGGGCCGCATGGTACAGCTTGCGCCCAGACAGTTGGAATTAAATGGCCATATCATCCCTCAATTATCTTCGAACAGGGCCTCGGTTTTCACACTACGTTACTCGGCACAAGCGCTTGTAGTGACCAGCTTCAGGCGGATTTTCTAAATGTCCTGGAAGTGTCTGGGGCCGAGTGTCCAACTGCATGGCAGTCGGGAAACATCTGGGCTAAACCGCAATATTTTACCCTTCGGTAACATTCACAAAAAAACAATAGAACGCATCATTAGAAAGGATATACAATGATATTATATCCTTCTTAGAATCATACACTGATATTGCCTTTATTATATACGTGTTAACGACCCATGGGAGGTCAACTTTATTAATATATCACTGTATACGTTTGCACAAGTGTATTATATTTCTACTAACTTTATGCTCGAACGAAAACTTTGCCGCCCAAACCAAAATATTTTCCTGATATTTTTATTCTACAAACTTAAGTGGATAATATATGTGAATTGTGCGTTGTTTTACATGCGAATTTCATTGAGAATAGACTCCTTAAGTGATGTGCGAAGAGCGCTGTCTCCACCCCACCCACCGTCTAGGTTGTCCTGGCCTGTCAGTTTTAGGTTGGTGTTGATTCTAGAAGAGAATAGGATTGAAATAACGAATTACAGGTATTCCGAAAAAGAGAAAGGATGAATAACGTGCGTTTTCGGGAAATGACACGCGAGTCGCGAGATGGGACTCTAAACCGTCATTTAAGGAGTATTTGGGGTTGTTAGGCTGAGCTAATGGTTTTACAAGAAGTAAAAAGGAAACAACTAGCGCACAGGACATTACTAAATCACTACTAGAAATATTGGATAACTGGTTGTTTCCATAATAGTCACGTAGATCCGCATTTAATTAGTGCCAAAAGAACGCATTACAAATAAGACTTACACTATATTTTAACGCAGGAGCTGAAACCCTCTAATGTCACAGTTTCTATATCGACAAACAAATAAATTGTGCGCAACGTCAATATTTATCCAGGACCAGTTTCGACACGGAAAGAGTGACTTTTAGGTAGGGTAACATATACTTAGTTTGATAAAGTTGTCAGACCTTTTTTCGGAAATAACTAGAGTTTTGTCCAGTTGTTATTATTATATACACTATCGAGAAAATCCGTCTGTATTGGATTTCTTGTAGTCTTGGATTGTTTCTTATGTTACAAGTCCAATATTTTAGAACCTTCTATTTTTATTCTACCCCTATTTATCGTATGTATATATTTTACAAGATTGCCTAAAAATATTATCTACGACAGGTCTACAACTAAGAGGAGACTTGAAATCTTGAAAATTTATCACTAATACGGCTTTTGTAAGCATTAAGCGGTTTTGGTTTCTTGGCGAGGGTTTAATTTATGTTAACGCAATGTAAAGAGCACGAGAAAATGACTCGATATGTGCTTATTAATGAACTATTTATTAAATAATAGCATATAGATTCCCACATATTATATCGCAACCAGACAGTAAAGATTTTCTGTCTTTAGAGCTAATAGGATTTCTGTATAGCTTAAAATGGTTTAACATATAAGATGTATCATATGTGTGGCCAATATACGTTTAATTATGAAAAATATTAGGAACACGATAAAACCCCTTTACGACTTTTTTCAATATACGACTATACGATTGTTTGAAAATTTTGAGACAAGACTCTGAGAATATCATGGGTGAATTTTAAGGATAAGTTGACATCGTACATAAGCCTGTATACAATTGTTTATATATCTGTTTTTACTACTTGCTGCCTATTGAAAAGTTTCATCAGATAATTGTCTCGATATGAATGTTAATTTTATAAACCGTTTCGCGAGTGTATTAATGTCAAGTAGCAAGTTGTAAAAGGGACAAAATTATTAGTTTATTTTGCCATATTCTTATGCTTTATAGATATTTAAAATTCTTTATATCTACAGAAAAAATTTGAGTATCTTGATATTCGTTTCTAAGAATTAGATCTAATGGCTATCATATATCGATTTAGTATCACTGACTATCATTCCATTTATGTGCGAAACTGTATGAGATTACACTATTACTTTGTTTTGTGGTTGACTAGGAACCATACATGACGTGTTACTAGTATTATATTGTGGAGAGTTATTATAAACAAGGGATAATGAAAAACCTAATGAACATTTTGTAACACATTCTTTGTGAGAGTTAAATTCTGAATTATTTAAAGTGCAAAAAGGTTCATGAAGTGATATATTTAGACTACCCGTAAGTGCTACTGTCAGATATAACAATTGCATTATTAAGTTTATATAACAACCATCCTATTCAAATCTTTTTCTCTTTCTATATAGATATGTCTCACGAATATCTCTTTCAATGTACAAAGACAAAAATCTCAGGATTATTAACCGTTTATTTATTCAGTCTTTGCCAGATCGATTTTATAAACGTTGTACATCACTGTTAATCTTGCACGCCTTTATTATGAACAGGTCTTATCCCTTTCGTTATACTATAAATTATAAATACCAGGTTCCTATTCTCGCTGTGTGTGATCATCAGGTGTGTTTTTTGACGTTGGTGCGTATCCGTTTATCAGGTTTTTTATTTCTCGATGCAGTAGATATCTATTGACTAATCTCTGTTTAGCTTGCATACAAAACGAGGCTCAAGTCACCTATACCCCCTAAATTTTCAGTGAGTTCTAGCGTGATCAATATTACAGTTGTTTTTCTAAAACAGTTTGTTTTTGTATTTTTTCTATGTGTTTCAGATATAAGAATGATACAAATACGCGTCAATGGCAAGGAGTACACGTACCGAATGCACTAAATAGTGTTCTTCATTCGATTTTCAACGCTGAACTAGGATGTACGAGAAAGAGAGCATAACCAAAAATTACATAGTGCGATTTTATTTTTTAGATTGAATTGAGCGTATATTAATAGACAGATTTGAGATATTTACCATACTCGGTGAGATACCTGCCATATGCGGTGCTCATAAGATGAGCTCGTTTTTTCTTATGGTTTATCGTCCTGCATGAGTCACTAGCCCCTAGTTCACCCGTGACATGCACGAAACCTGGAAAATTTTAGTCTTCCTCATTTGGATCAAAGGGACATTTTTTATACTTAAGCTATGCAAGAACTCAGCTAGGCCGACATACTCACATCGTTAAGAAAAACCCAAAATACAGAGGATCGTTAGCCAATCAACACCACGGTGTAGCTTGACAGTTTTAATTGTATATAATTGGTCAAGATATCTGGCTTTTCGCTCAATGAGTGTGTGTCTAGTTCGAGGGGAGTGCCAGTAATTATCGGAGAAGCGTCCTCGTAAACCCGGCGAAGCCTACGTTAAAATGCTCACAATAGAGACCACAGAAATTCATTCAACAAAATCACCAGCAGCAATGTTTTGAAGTCAAAATCTATCAGATGCTTACAAATATGACTATTGATTATCGCGCATTTCAGCTTACAAGTTACCATCCTCATCATCGGCGAGACTCACTTGTAACAAAATTGAATTTATCACAAAAAATTGAGATCGCCTTTAACTTCAACTGTTTCGTAGTCAGAGCTTGTTCGCCTTAATACATGTTGGCCAGCGAAGGATCACTCACTGCAGTCGCCGGTCTGGAAAGGCCCTCTTAAGGGTCACGGTGGAGTTCTACTAACTACCAGTCAACGCATGGTTTAGCGTAATTGTTTACTTTTGAAAGCTGCTGTACTACGCTTAAAATACGGGATATGCATTGTAGATTGCTTTTGTATTACCAGTGAACCTATTTGTAGAGACTCTATTTTAGATTTAAGGAAAGGATCTTATTGACTACCCATCCTACGCCTCTCAAAGTGGCAACAAAGCTCTGTGAGTCGTAAATACTATTTTAGAGCATCTCCCGTGACACTTCATTTTTAGAAAAAAGCTTATTTATGTTGCTGGCTCCAGCTTCTTTGACACCTGTGAACGATATCGAATTCTAAAGAAACCACTATTGAGGGCAGTTATTGTTGACAACAGCTTTAATATTCATAGGTTTCGGCATAAACACTATTTCTCCTAATGCCATTTTCTGGAGATCTTCTCAGAAAGCAATCACTCGTATAACTAAGATCGATAAAATTATTTGTCGAATTGTTGATCCACAATTATATTGCTAGGCTGCAGTATGACAAAAACTATTTTATTACGGCTGTGCTCTATTGACTAATGATTTTTAAGCGCTCTTTATATAACCACTGGATGGTCATTGTGACCCTTTGACAGAGTAGGGTTCATAAACACTTACTTTCGTGGGCGTGTCTAGACGCCAAACTATCGTTCTATATTAGGCCGGCGTTTGAGGACTCTCTTTACTTACAGCTCCCCAAGAATGTCCTTAATGCTAACTTCAGTATTGCGTTACAGACATTGCGTATAAATACTTGGAGTACTCGAGACAAGTTTAGATGTGTTAATTACTCAGTGATGTGGTGCCTATAATTGACTAGGAGAAATCTATTTGAAATTCTACCTATCAGATAAGACCTGGGCATTCTAAGGATTATCTCCCTCAGCATAGTTTCTGATCCTTCGAAAAGTATTTGGCGTGGTCCTACACGATCCACTTTCTGTGCTGAATCCACTCATTAGATTGCGCTATTACCAAGTTTTGAAAAGTTTTAATTTTATATTTCGGATTTCCAACATTCCTTTAGTTTCCAGCATAGCTGAAAGCCCCTGGTATCTCAGTCTGGAATATATATATTGTCCGAATCCTCCACTCATGGCTTTGACAACATCTCTGCTATGGTCCGGACAAAGAAAAAACCAGCTGTGGCGACTATAATTGTGACTGAACAAATGCCCTGACCAGTACCTTGGATCAGTTCACCTTGGACACTTTCTGGGTTAACCAACATTTCTGTGAAATATTTTATGTCAATTCCATACAGCTCAGTATGTTGCAACGATAGCTATTAGATTTTTCGTGTACCGGACATATGGAGTTATAACCAACGATGGTGGATTGCAATCTATTTGACTCATTGATCTCATAAGAGGCTTTTTTTGCGATACCAAGTCATCCTTTGAAGACGCACCGTATTTCTAGACAGAATTCCTAAGCGTCATGACACTTTCTGTGTTCCTCTGACAGACAATTTCTGCTGAATGAATATTGTATGCGCAATCCATGCACTCATCAGGTAAACTGTTATTGGCTGGACGAGATTGTTAAACCATTTTTGAATGCGCAGAGTTAGTGGAGCTCTTGTGCAAGCGCTTTACACTATATTAGTAATTGCCTTATAATATAACGCTCATGATGTATTTCACAAGCATAGTATATATGCCAAGGTCATTTTGACACTTTCACTTACTTTGAATAGATGCATCCAGTCATAGAGAGACAATGATCTAACTTACATGAATATAGATAATTTAAAGTAATCAATAACTTAACAAAGTTAGGGTCAATGTGAGGAGAGTGTATGACTTGGACCGGGACAACATAGAACTATTTTATAGCCAAAGTTATTGATTTTCGAAAACAACTATTTTATTGAGTGGTCTTATTAATAAAAGTTAAACCATATTTTTACCATATAATTAGTACCTTTAATAAACCCTAAGCGATCTATAGAAGGCCATTGGAGCATTTCTATGTCCCTCTATATGCGGTCCATCAAAGTGTGATGGCAATCAGCAAATATTCTGTTGAAATAATTTGAAATTTCCAAACAATCTATTACAAAAAAGAGAGGATACAGAGGAGTCTATGAATTTAAGGCAATCTTCTGACAATAGACTGATTAGCCATGAGATGTTAAAACTCGATATATTATATGTAAATTTGCTGATCCTTTGACTCTATTATATGATCATACGAATCAACCTTTGGTCAAGGTCATGACATATCTTGCTCTTATTGACACAAGTACTCTTTATCCATCGCTGGCACATTAAAACTATTAGGGTTGTTAATTAAACAAAGCAATCTTCTTGTGTCCTGCAAATAGTATATCTCACAGAATCATACAAAGAAGAGCTTTGCAGCGCATGATTTATTAGGGGCGGCTCCGGACAAGCTATTTCGGCACGAGCAACGTTGTTGACCGGACTAAACGTAACGGACAACGCAAAATTAGAATAATTTAGCCTCACTCGTGTCTTAGATGTGGAAGACGTTACGAGAGCGTGATATTAAAATTGATTAAGACAAGAAGCCCACAGCGGTCTCTTAACGTCCACCTGACGTTATTCTCTAATGATCAAAGAGGCCCACACAGGGAGTCTCATATGGCTTTCTGTAAGTTCTCAATACAGAGATTTGTTCACATTGTTAATATCTTTCAAATCACATTATGATTCACGATGAATATCTTTACCATTTAACGGATTTATCATATTCAGATATCAATACCAAATCATCTGCTTATGACTTATCCAGCAGAATTATACTTAGGTGGATTCAAACGCACTAATACTCATAAAGAGAACAATTCTAAACCTAATAAAACCCATGACTCCTTATTCTTAAAACAACTTCCTTAATAGCGGGGTCTTACTTTGTGTTAGTCATGAATTGACCTTTATTTGAGCCATATGATAGACCCCAAGAAACTTCAGCCTAGGAAGTAGACCATCTTTGATCCTTTCTTTACATATTTGATGTGATTAAGATTTAATTCTTTGTTACTAATACAGTGTGATCTTTTATTTGTCAAAAAAATTGAAGTAAATAAGTTGCTTAACAAAGCCTGTGGATCAGATCATATTCCTTAATCTTGGCTACTGATCAGTTCGCCTCTCTGACCTTTGGACCCAAAATTCGATGAAGTGAGATAACATCTTTTTTCTTCTGAGAAGTAGATATGTATACGCGTTTTATGATATTACGGAACTTCATACAGTAAGAAATGATATATGCTTCTGGAACCCGGAAACCATAATACAATCTTGATATCGAAATCGTCTCCCACTGACTTATAGCAGAAGTTGTACTCTAGCAGGAGAATGTGAAGAGTAATTCTCTTTACCTAGACACAATTATCGCTCTAGCTTCGAGATTGTTTTGGGCTAGGGTGCTTGATCCTTGCATCGCCTTTACAATGAACCCCTAAATGTACAATAGCGTAGACACCTATAAATTGTGTGCTAATGATATGATATTATGATGTGATCTATTACTTTTGTTTTTCTAGTACAATAGTGTTCTTACACTATATAAGTTCTTGCGTACACCCACTTTCTAGACCAACAGTAAACGGGAGTTATGGACATTGCGACAAAACTTTCAGGTACCGAGATTTAACACGCCCCAACTCTCCCCCCGACGTGCCCCGTTGTATCCTCTCAAACCTGGTCTGCGCCGAGGTGGTTCTACTAATTTAAATTATAACAAAAGGGTCTCCTTCTTCTCAGCCAAAATATTCATTTACTTTCACGATATCATATCTCAATAGCATTGAAAAAATGTTTCTTCACAAATGTCGGTTTATATCATTAGAGCGAGCTAGTGTACCAAGTTGCCACCCCACCCCCACCCCCTGCCCTATTTGGGTGTTTCGAACCCCTACCCGGATAACCTAAACTTACAATTTTTGGCCGTTAAAAGGCATTCCTGACCTTCTACATCCCACTAGCATTTGTTCTATCAGAACATGTGGGGGATTATAAAAGAGACATATGACCTTTCAAGAGCATTTGGGTCAACAGTAGTGTTTGGCCACCCAATCCCCAATGGGCGCCCCCTAGTGGTGGCACAAAAGATCCCATGAAAATTTCCTTATCCTCCAGAATTTATGGTTGCCCCTTCGTCCCAAAGATGACTGGGACATACCAAATCTTATCTTATGAGGATCCTAAAAGGAAAATCCCCTTTGGGACTCTGTGGTTTATCAAGTGATGAGAAGCGTTATATAATGGCAGCAAGTGTTAGCATCAATTTATACAAAACCATTTTGTGTGGACGCCCATCGCTGAAATTAACCCAGAGCAACGCACCGTTACCCTATTTTAAGGATCAGCTCAGACAATTTGCATCAATTTGAGGTATAATCACGCTCCCTACTTATTCTTCAAACAAAAACTATTCATTTTAGTTTTCTACACTAAAGACTTTATCTTAACGAGTGGTTGCTACGAGTATTAGTTAAATCGATATTTGGATGGCGGACAAATGTCTGTCGTACATTAAGTATATGTTGTACCGTAAATAGACACAATATATTTGCTGCGACTTGATATTTGAAAAATTGATTGCTATAGTATTCTATATCATGAACTGAACTTTTTTTTTGTATAGACGAAGTGTAAAAGAATGTTGCTTATGTTTACAAGGTAACATCTATTCCTTTTATTATAGTGTAAATTGTTCAAGCTTAAAGGAACCGGTACGCCTCTGGGCAAAGTACTCCTCCTGCGTATATATTAATGCAGCCCCGTTTAATCGATTCTGAGTGTGGCTCATTTCATACCAATCCATGTGCCTTGTTGCGATTGCTCTGTCACACATCTACCAATTCATAGCATTTCAGCCTATATTTTTGTGTTCTGCGGAAAAATATCTCAAGTGCTTTACTTCTATTAGAGCCGCTGCACCTATCTAATAAACTTGCTTCCCTAAAACTCTTCAATGCGAACAGTGTTAAAGTTTTCTTTGTCGGAATTCCTTCTTGTCTATTATATGATTTGTGAGACCTAATTCTCACTCTATACGTATGGCCGTTACGTAAAGTGACAGATAAGGTATGAGATGGTATACGCTCGTGGTAGTAACCATCTTAGTATATGTATGTTAACGGATCTTATAATGAACGAATATGTCCTCTCTAAAATGCATTCATCGTTTGAAGCTTTCTTGTGTCATGTTATTCCTATTTTGGTGTAAAAAAGTTTGCTCATACAAACAATATCGTCAAAATTGAATACTTTTGCACTACATTTATCACTTTTTTTAGTATAAAGTGTTTACTTTCATAGTTGTAGCGGAGATTACTCCAGCGAATTCTATAGTTTTCGGAAAATAGCAAGGCATTCAGCCAAGAGAGACGCGTATAATTTCTTTTCGAGAAAATTATAGCGTCATCTGGCTTTGAGCATGAAAATTTGTTAGGTGACCGTATAGTATTCTTCATCAACGTAATATCATATAATACTCATACCTTTATTTCCATTGAGACTAGAGTCAAAATTCCAGTTACATGTCTCACCTCCTAAATTATATTTCGTGGATTGTCAAGAAGATCCCTAATTGGTACCAATGCAGTGTCCCTGCGATGCTGTTCCGAATCTCTGTGTCCTAGCTGATCTTTCTCTGTTTGTCTACGTAAAAGGTGGTATTCCCGAGTGTGATTCGTTTTCGCGGTTACTGTGATGGCACTTCCTTCTAAAATGTTTCGCAGCTTTTCCATTCGAGCAAGATGGAATGCTCAGGGGAATTAAGAATGTTTGTACAAAAGTGGTTTCCACCGCCTTATTAATCTTGAGAGGAGTTCTATTCTTACTGCATCCGATATTCTTTTGCTTGAATAGACCCCTTTCGGAATTTCCTCCTTCCGCATACGATAGAATTACATCAACCTACAGAGGCGTACACTCTAATGCGTCACGACAACATTTAAGAATGATTTACAGTGTCATATATTCCTGATCGACATAGGCTTTTATGGTTTTTAACCAATCATGACCCTTTGTTAGAAGTTTCCATTTTCGTTACTCGATTTCGATCCGGGTAACCCCAGAGATTACACCTTGGCTTTTCGCTGGCGGCCCACGGCGAGGGAGTGCTGGCCGGTCGGCAGAGGAGCTAGCGTGCCTCACGAGTAGTTCAGGCCTGCACCACATGAGTGCCGCTCTTTCGCTGTTTGGTCGGAGGTCCGTGTTGCTCCTGACCAACTTTCAGATTATCGGCCTATCATTATGTATTGTTTGGAACTATTATTGACCGCTTTTTAACACATTGTGTTACTTCTGCGCAATTATATGATGGATGTCCATGCTGGAGGAAGTTGCCTTTGGTGAATTCCCGATGCGGACACGAATTACGCTCCCTTTGTTAGCAGAACCCTGCGTATTTTAGTTATTCGCATTACGTGGGCTGAAATTAAGTCAAAAGAGCTTACTACTAAGACCAAAAATCTCTAGGGTAAGGTGACCTTTAATATCGACATTTTCGGTACGCTGAGGAGACAAGCCAAAGACAAACAGAAGTGGGATTGGTTAGGTTAACGATACGGTTAACCGAAGCCATAGCGTATTTTCCATTCCTTCTTTGAGGCAAATTACACTAGCTAAGGACATAGCTAAAACTTATAAGAAATCAAAAAATCGAGGTTTTCAGTGCGAGTGCTGACCATATTTCGAAAATCCATGACCAAGATGCCTCAGGTTGTGTACGGTTACCCGGAGGGAAATAATCGCCCAACCACCCATTCCCAATCAGGAGACCGCGGGGTTTGTCCAGGGGGTCACGGCGAAGTCTGTGCGCTCTATGGTCTATCAAGCTCGTTTCCCTTTCCGAAAGACGATTTTAAGAAAAAAACAATTTATTCCTCAAAGTTAGAATGGATCGAATTTGGAATGAAATTCATTTCCGACTTCTGTAAGATGATTGAAGGACAAAAATTATGAAGTAGCTTAATACCGAAAATAGTGTAAATATATATGTGCCGTAATGGTTACTCTATATGCCATCGATAAGAAAAAAAGTGCCTTTGTCCGAGAACTTATAATAGTAAATCAGATGCCCACCGATTTTGGCAAAAGTGACAAGACATACCTGAGGCCATGGTTAGTCTTAAATTGAAAACATTTCTATCAAGACCTTTCATTTTTAATGTTAACATCATCAATGCGCGTAGCGCATTGGCGACAATGTTAACTGCCGATTTTTTCATTGATACCTCGATCAAAAAACAAATTGTAAGATTCATTTCTTATCATTCAATAATGTATTTGAAATAATAAAACAAATAGTTTCCGTCATCAAAAAGCTTTAATTTATGATTTTGAAAGGGTGCGTATGAATACATAACACGCAACAGAAATTTAAAATGACTGTTCGTTCTGGCGAAGGAGAGTTACTGAGCAGAGTTAAACGGATTTGAGGAGAAATTGAAGGTACAATGATTAAACGCTGAATTAGAGATAAACAAATTAAAGATGTCAAGCGGTGAGACAATGTGTGTTGCAAGGACGAATTAGGCGGCTGAAACGTTGACACAGCAGAGGAGTAATGACGGGCAACTTTCGCCAGTGCGGAGCTCATGCAGTTGGTGTTTCTGTGCCGGACGCTTCATTCCTATGGCCACTCATGTACATGATACTCAATCTGATTAAAATCAGATCCTCGATCCGCTCCTATGTTTTTGCTGTCGCTACAATACCTCAGATTGCATGATACTTAGATAGGATATGTCGGGTCTCCTAGTCCTCATCGTTCGAGCTTGAATAGCAGTGCTCCGAAGACAGTGCGCAGTATATTTTGTATGTTTATTACGTATATACGGTTTGTTTAATTTTAGTAGCAAAAAAAACAATTCAATACTAATACACATCGCTTGCATTGGATTTTGTGGAATTCCATTCTAAAAATAGCGTGTAAGACACATTCCTGAGAAAAGTAGTTCCGGTTCGAGTATTTAGTGCAGGTATGAACTCCGCCACTAAACATTTTTTTTTTTTTAATTAAGAAATCATAAGAATTTTTCGGTCGTCAATTCATAGATTTTTTGTTAAGCCATGCAGTTTAGAGATTATTAAATGATATAATAGTAAATAAATACTTTGGTAATATTTGTCGCATCAAATTTATTTGTTTTAAAGATTGCATAATCTAGTCATGTATCTCTATTCTAACCAAATATACGAATTTTTTTTTTTATTATTATTTGACGATACATTTAGAAGATCATTATAAAACGCCTTTAACAACAACGCAGTTCAAAATTATTAATAATTTTAGCTTGGAATGCAGATTCACTTGAAACTTCTGCTGTTTTGTCTAATTCTTACAATATGTTCGACCAAGTTCCTAATCCTGTTGCGTTATAGAGTCTTAGAGTACACGACATGGGTAGTCCATCCACGGACATTCATGTTGGAACTGGACCAAACGCTACGTGAATCTTCATGTCAATAAAAGGAAAACAATGTGATAATAAAGTTACCGCACCCGATGTTTTACAAATTCGCATTTTTGATACAAGTAATTCGGCAATTCAACTGACTTACTTAAATTTTAAACTGAATGCAAATGTGTTCAATGCAATCTTGTCGCACGGTTCCGCTGTTCTGAGCA
>CAJDSM010025032.1:0-21984 GCA_903981925.1 Ostrea lurida | reverse complement strand
AGCTCAGAACGTGTCCATGTCCCTTTAAAGAGACACTACAGCTCATTTTTTGTATTTTAAGCAAGAGCTATTTAAAATACATATTGACAAATGATAAAAATAATATCGATATTGACTATAATAATTTGAATGCATCAATTTGCTCTCAACTGCCCTTTAAAGATCATCTGGAATTCTAACCTCTTTTTTTCAATATTGAGTCTCTGTGAAAATCCTGGGTATATTCATTGTACTCTTTGACATGTAGCAATGTTTACTGTCTGTGTGCATGCATGTAAAGATCGAAAGGCAGGGACTCAATTTTTGTTTGTATGGGCCGCCAAAAAATATTATTTTTTGCATTTAAACAAGAATTTTCAACTTTATAATTGTGGTATTTTCGCAAAGTTCATACATTCAACTAAGCAACAAAAATTAAGAAAACTTTGGGAAAATTATCATATGATTTTTGTGCAAAATGAGCTGTAGTGTCTCTGTTTTTTAAGCACTTTTGGACAATACAATCATGTACTGTAAAGGGCTTTAATTTCGCAGGGCTAAAATTTGTGATTTTTATCTTTCCGTATTATTAAGAGACTGAATCATACACCCAAATACATTAAACAGCACTTCACGATGGTTTTATTTTCGCAATCATTAATGTAATCGCAAATATAGCAAAACTAAAACCATCGCGGAATATTTCCCCCCTTACAGTACTTGGGGAAAAAAACCAATGACATAATACATCAATTCTGTAATTTCTTTCTTTTTTTCTAAAAATAATATTTCAATATCAGAGACTGCTTAGCTAGATTCAATTTTACTACTTTTGTTTTTGGAAACAATGTCACAGATAGTGTCAGAATTCCACCTTATTTTCTTATCCCTGCAAACTACTGACTCACAGTTTAGAGTTTATTCTGCAACTACTCATAAAATACATAGGGTCTTTAAAAAAGATACAATTGGAATTATTTGACAACAACCCCACCCCCTGAATCTCATGGTAAACAACAGGAAAAAAACAAGGACTCTGTGAGCTACTGCTCACTGAGGATACCCCCGCTCTAAGGTACATGTAAATATAGCTGCTACCTAGAGAATTTGTTCATCTTTTGCTAAGGTTGATATAACAGTAGGTTGACAAGCGAAAGGTCTGAATTTAGTAAGTGCAGTATGGGACTTCAAAATGAAGTGATATACCAAATATCAAGTGGTTGTGATACACAGTTTTAGAGAACAGTGTGATGAAAATATTTGATTCGGCAAATGGGATTATTGTTGAAGTCGTTTAACAGGAAGTTGAAGAGTGATAAGGTCTGAATTCGGTAAGCGGGGTATGGGACCCCTAAATGAAGTAATATAAAAGATATCAAGTGGCTGTGATACACAGTTTCAGAGAATAATGTGACAAAAAATATGATTCCACAATACGACTCAAAAATATTGACAAAGTCGGGCAACAGGAAGTTGGCATGTGGAAAGGGTCTGAATTCGGTAAGCGCGGTATGGGACCCCTAGATGAAGTCATACACCAAATATCAATTGGCGGTGATATGCAGTTTCAGAGAGAAGTGCGACGAAAAATATTTATTTCACATTAAGACTCCGAAATTTTTAAAGAAGTTGTTGAACAGGAAGTTGACATGCGAAGGTCTGAATTCAGTAAGTGCGGTATGGGACCCCTAGATGAAGTTATACACCAAATATCAATTGGCTGTGATATGCAGTTTCAGAGAAAAAGTGCGACGAAAATATTTGTTTCAGACGGAAGGATGAACAGAGGTAAAACAGTATACCCCCCCCCCCCCTCCTCTTCGGAGTGGGGGTATAATTAACAGACATACTGAAAGTTAACATATCTATGGTATGATCCATGACTTTAAATAAAGTGCAAGAAAATAAAATGCTGTTTTACTCTCATTACGGTCAAATTTTTTCACCGTCTTATTTGATATATCACACGGAGACCATAGATCCATTACTGCATGGCTTGTTCTCTATATTAAATGCATCTGTTTTGTATCATGCAAGTGCTTCCCATTAGAATCTGGTTGACTTTTCTGAGTTTGTCAACAACTGTTTGTTGTAACATGTAAATGCTTACCATAGAATCTGGTTGACTTTTCTGAGTTTGTCAACGACAGGTGTTGTAAGATGGCGGTTGTTTCTCCACCAAGGACATCAACGCTTCATCAGGAACCTGAAACATTACTCTCATTGTAAATCAATCCTGGCCAGGAGTCTAAATGGTCAACTCAGTATCTCACAACAAAAATAATCCCTAATCCGGCCGTGACTGGCACGAGTCACCGTGATCATACATTAATTAGTCACCGTGATCATACATTAATTAGTTACCTGAAGTTGAATAACACAGTAATAAACAATGATCACTACAATTCATCTTCCAGTATTTCTACCATGCCCAAGATTTATAACGCGTTGTACAAAGATGAGGTCGTTTAAAGTGATATTAATACCTTGAATATACAGAAATCAAACAATCAATTCCTTTAGGCTCCCCTTCTAACATTTTTTTTCCCTTAAAGTACAGTAATGATTAGCATATATACCTTGGACATGTATAATTGCCAACATTATAGGATTAACACTTCTTTTTTGAAGAATTTATCGATGTGTAAACTCTGGACATTTTACTCACAAACTAAATAAAAGTGCGAAGCACTTTTATGTTAAGTTTGTGAGTAAAATGTCCAGAGTTTACACATCGATAAATTCTTCAAAAAGAATGTTTAATTCTTATAATTTCCAATTTGTTCACTGTATGAACAATTTTATTGGAAGATGTACAGGTCATTGTGAAATTTAATGAAAATTTGAATAGTTCCGTGCATTACGTTGTTTGTTTCTATGAGCGTATTGTGACGTCACGTTTCGGATTTATTGATGTGTAAATTCTCGTTTCGATTTAATTTTATCTAATCAAAACCATCGTAATAAAGGACGTTGGAATTATTTGATGAATAATCATTTTTTTTTTTTAAATTATACTGACGTACATGCAGATGTGTAAAGCTGAATGAAGAATAATCAAGATACATCTATTAAGATCATAATTGAATGGATAATTATTATATATTATATATGGATGTTAATTCGGAGTAATCCAAGGAGTGGAATGGAAATCCGTATTTGGCGAGGTGAAGCGCAACGCCAGACTACAGACATAATTGTACTGTGACATCACTAGGAGTGTTCCAGTTGATCAATGTCATATGTGAAACTATGTGCAAAACATTTAAAAAAGGTAACAAGTCTGCTAATGAAAATCAACAAAAGTTTATCCTACGTGGACATAACCTCATACATGACTGAGCATAGAATTAAACATATCACTAGAACTGTCCTTTCGGACTAATAATTACCCCCCCCCCCACCCCCACCCCCACAATTCACCCATATAATGAACAAAACATACTTCCTCAGATTAGAACAGGAGTTTTCTAATACATGTAGTATATTATTGATCAGGAAATGTGGACAACGCATTAAGGCATGTTGGTGAAAATGCCAAAGTCCAACCATTTATATCCCTTACATTAATTGTCCCAGATAAAATTCCTGACAATTTACGTAATCTAACACTCCACAAAGTTTCCTTAAAATCCTACAAGTCGTTCAGGCTAATATCATGGTCAGAAAAAAATCACGATTTTTTCACTTGGCAACAAATAGCGGTCAGTTGAATTTGCAGAAACATATCTTAATATCCTGTTATTAATATGAAAAGTTAATTCACTGAATGTTAATTTGCAGAAATTATGTTTCAGCGAATTATAGCGAAAATTAATTCTGCAGTTAATTTCATGCTATACAGTATATGGCCCATCAAAAGATGGGTGTACAAAAATTCATACAGGCAGTGGGCCGATATACAAGATCTTCTGGCTTTGGACAGTAAAAAACTGGCTTATATCTATGCCCCTCCCCCTTCCTAAATAACTAGTTTTTACTATGGACTATAAGACTTACTTTGTAGTGACTTAGTGTGTTGACCGCGTTTGTACTATGGACTAAGACTTTGTAGTGACTGAGCGTGTTGACGCGTTTGTTACTATGGACTATAAGACTTCCTTTGTAGTGACTTAGCATGTTGACACATTTGTACTATGGACTACAAGACTTACTTTTTAGTGACTTAGCATGTAGACGCGTTTGTACTATGGACTATAAGACTTACTTTGTAGTGACTTAGCGTGTTGATGCGTTTGTACTATGGACTATAAGACTTCCTTTGTAGTGACTTAGCATATTGACGCGTTTTGTACTATGGACTATAAGACTTACTTTGTAATGACTTAGCATGTTGACGCGTTTGTACTATGGACTACAAGACTTACTTTGTAGTGACTCAGCGTGTTGACACGTTTGTACTATGGACTATAAGACTTACTTTGTAGTGACTCAGCGTGTTGACGTGTTTGTACTATGGACTATAAGACTTACTTTGTAGTGACTCAGCGTGTTGACGTGTTTGTACTATGGACTATAAGACTTACTTTGTAGTGACTTAGCATATTGACGCATTTGTACTATGGATATAAGACTTACTTGTAGTGACTCAGCGTGTTGACACGTTTGTACTATGGACTATAAGACTTACTTTGTAGTGACTTAGCATATTGACGTGTTTGTACTATGGACTATAAGACTTACTTTTGTAGTGACTTAGCGTGTTGACACGTTTGACTATGGGACTATAAGACTTTACTTTGTAGTGACTGAGCGTGTTGACGCGCTTGTACTCGCCCTCCACGCGTGTTGTGGAATCGTCGTCCTGGAGAATCAGCCTCCCTCCTTTGTTTACATTGGTCCACTCTGTGGTATGAGCAGATTTATCATACAAAACTGGAAGCAATAACAGCACATTAACCCACTCTCATGGACAGAGCACCTGCTTGGATGATGGTGAGGATGACAATGATTTGTGACATGAAGATAGTGATGACAAAGTTACATTGTTACAGGTAGAACAATTTGATCAGTTGACAAGTGTACAGAGGAGAGAGTTAGTTCCTTTAGCACTACATAAGCTTATTAGTTATTAGCTTTCTATCATCTTGCAGAAACCTTCTCCTTGAAATTCTAATCCTAATCAAACACTAGCCTCTACATATCATCATCTATAACTAACTCTTTTCAGGGTTGTGAAAAACACCATAAAACAGCCCAGTCAGCAAAAGTACTACAAAAATTATTACAGATTTATTAAATGCCCACACACAACATTCATTTAAAAAAAAATGATGCCATTGTGTGCAGGAAAATCATCTAATATCTAAAATTTTTATAGTATGAGTGTATGATGCCATTATCAATCCATTTCTTAAACGAGGTTTTTAAATGAGTCATTAAATGAGTACGGGACTATTTGTGTCTGAATTAGACTCCAAAATAGATTTTCTTACTATCGTATATTAATAAAACTTTGCAGAAGTGGCATGAAATGGAAATGGTAAATTTGTGAAATCATCATGAATTAAACAAAACCAAGCCCTGTGAAGAGGATGCATTATTTTCTAGAACCCCACAAATGATGAAATCTCGAAAGAAAGAATTAAAATGCCATTGTTTACCCTACTAGACCATGTTAATCCGGTTGTTTGCAATGTTACTGAAGAGGAAATAGTACTTTGATAGAGAGTAGTGAACTATTAAGCTTGATACCCTTACAAATAACTTAAAAGAATGCAAGAGATGCAGACGACCTTTACATCTATCGGATTGTGGCATATAGGTTCACAGCATAAGGCCTTCATAGATACTGTGGTATGTAAATACATTAAATATATGCAATAATTTACAGAGATACAAATATTACTCAATTTATGTGTAGACATTTACCTGAATGCATTTTAATTCAGTACAATAAAAGTAACTAGTACTCATTGTAACGGGGACCGTTACGGATGTTCCCCAATACTTCCCCATTCAGCAAGTGGCTGTGCATTTTTGTTTATGCAATGACGATTTTACATACCCATTCTTGTACATGAGAAAACCCACTTTCTATACGATCAGTAATGAAGACCATTGGAACAGAGAGTTCCCCGATATGTAATATGTGAGAAATTGCACGTGCATAATCGCAATGTACGCTCACCATTTTCGCACAATATAAATCCACCTTGTAAGTTTTGCAGAATAACTATGATACCAAATTTTCATTCTCAAAAGCTCAATTAAAGAAGAGATATATGCACAACGAAATTATCAATCCAATCAGATTTTCAGCGCGTGATCAGTGCGAGCGTGTGCGGGATATTGATTTGACATCACAATCACAAGGTCTCCAATACATTATGAACTATTTTACATTTCAAAACTATTTCTTATTCAAAGGGAAAGATCTCATAGAGTATATAATAACAATTTAGACATCAGAAAATACATAATGCACGCGCATTCACGCGCAATGCGATTTTGATAAATAATTTTACTTGACACCATTGTCTTAGCCCTCAGGTCATAAACCTACCAGTAACTAATTTGAAATTGATTTCAGTCTTTTTTAATTCGAAAGTTTGGCCATTGTTATTAGGTATCCGAGAAATTGACGAAAAGTAATGCCACGTGCACAACGCGTACGTTGGAGTACGATAGAGTATTTATCTTGTATACATTCAAAAGACATTTCATGAATACTACCAGTATTTAATTGATACTGTTGGATCATTTTTTTAAAAAAGTTACGCAAATTTCAAATCGATCATCAGAATTCGAAGCACGACGGCGCATGCAACGGCTGCTGAAAACTGAATTTTGACTACTACCCTCTCTTACAGACCATTCTTAGATGTACCCTGCACAATATCGACATTTTAAATGATTTCAACCAAGACAACATCAACGTTAGGTCATTCGAAGCAAATATGATCCTTTTAAAAGACATAGGCACGTGCATAGCGCATTGGCGTTTTGCGGGAGAGTGGGGGGTTTATTAGCATCGTGTGTAGAACTGTTATTATTGTCGTACCTATGCTGTAAATATCATTCATTTATCTTAATACTAAAGCATAAAGTTCGGGCGATTTTTGTGATTTATCCAGTCAAAATGCATGCGCACACGTGCATGCCACGTGCCAAAAATCGATTATTTATCATACCAATTAATTCAGGGTCATCAAGTTCTTCCATACCTTGTGAATACTCAAATGGATTAATTGAGAATTAAAAAAGTTAGACGTGGATTCCGCAAGTTAGAAGCCAAAAATGCATGCAGTGCATGCACATGCATCATTTTCAAGAAAAATGACTATCGTTCCGAACACCTTCAAATGATATACTATCAGATCCTAAAAGAGTTTCATATCGATCCCATGTACAGGTTTCTGAGAAACACTTTCCAAGACAAAAAAGTAACGTCGGAGAATAAATTAATAAGACTAAGAATAATAATAATACTAAGAGACAGGAGTAAAAACAATATGTTCCAAACTTTGTTTGGGGAACATAATAAGTGTTTCAAATACGAGAGCAGGGACGGTGATCACAAAGGAGCATGTAGATTAGTCCTTTGTGAGCAGATTCTATCCTTCTCCTGGTCCTCCACTTTCTATTGGGCCGGGGGGTATAAAAATCACTTTGGGTGGTGTTTCATTAGCTTAATACTTTGATATGACAAAGAACCAGCATTTATGTCAAGTTTTGGAACCCCATTTATCAAATGAAACTATTGAAAAATTTACATTAATTGAGCAGTTGTATCTTTGGAACGTTCCAAACGCAATTAAGAAGCAGTGCGAATCATAAGATTGTGACACATTTGAAATCTGGCGGCAACCATCGACGCCACTCTCGCGCACGATTGTATATACCATTCGCGTTAGTAATGGACTACCCGTACATTTGGTGTATGGTAAAATTCCTCTTTCTATTGGACTCTGATGACTGTTGGATTTTGAGATTCTACAATGGTACACCAGAGGGATGGGAGCGGTAAGTTAATCGTTCACCTCCGGGTGTAGTGGATCGTGTATTGGTGCCAATGTAAGAGGCAGATGTGTCAGCTTAGGTTGTCAGGGATGAGTTTTAGGTGCCTGATGATTATATTGGGGTTCACACTGGTGAGATTTGTGTACGGCGGAAACTAAGAAAATTTCGATTGTGAGATGGACCGGCGATTGAATATAAGCGATGGTCCCGAATGACGCAGTGCTGTATTCCAATAATTAGCAAACTTTAAACATATAGCCCATGGTAAGGCCATAATACGGTAGGAGCACAGATATATGGTGGCACTCTAGTCGGCAAAGGTAATGATCCTAACTCGGGAACCATACCTGGCTCCTTCGATCCCGTCACTTGGGACCCCAATACGTTCAGGCAACATGTTTCTCGGGGTCCCATTGGGTAGTCCAATTATGTTAGAATTATGGTGACTTGAGATAGGAAGGGATATCGTCTTGGGGAGACTGAGGAAATACGGCGCGAGTAGATCATGGGTGGAAACTATATGTAGTTTAGTGGATATGTTAGTGGTTCAACACGCAAAGCTGACTACCTTCTTGCCAAAAATGTTGATAGGGGAAATCTTCGTCTCTAATGGGTAGTCCATTAGTTATGATATGGTGACTCTAAACGTGGAGAAGGGATAATCAATACTCTGCTCGTAATACCAATAGTCATTTATTTAAATTTTATCAATAGGCAATTGTAGTAAGAAGAAGATGTTTTACAAAAATGTTTACACATAAACACTATGTACAAGTTTGCGCCTTACCTGGGGTCAAGAGTATCCTACACCATGGATTCACAAAGTCTTACAATTTTGGTGAGCAGACCTTTTGCTCTACCATCAATTATATGCATTTTAAGTTTTCTCTTTGAACTATGTGGGTTGTAAGAAGATTTTTGCAAAAATTTGTCACTTTGCAGTTTTGGCCCAAATCCAGGACCCTGGGGTGCAAAGAGTTTGAAATTCACAATTATGTGCCCTTGTGCCAAAGATTTCATACCTATTTGGATAGGTAGTTTACATAAGAATTTAAAATGTTCAAATTGTGAAACGCAGGACAGACGACACCACGAAGACTAGCACGGACCATGCAATAGGTCACCTTGAGTTTAACTCACACATCAAGGTGAAAAATCAAGTACTTTACACAATCTAGACCCGCAGGTGGGACCTAACAATAAGTAAAATCATAGGTGTAATGACATCTATAACTTAATTAAAATTGGAAAGTTTTACACATGGACAGACAAGATCAGAACAAATACTTTTTCAATATCAAAAGATCATCATCATTTGAAAGATAGTATTAACATATTACATGAAATAAAACAGTCCACCATAATTGCTATACAGACCTGAGCAGGAAAATTTATTAATTTGGTGTAAGATGATAGTAAGAAAACATGACAACAAACAACAGACCAAACGACAGATATAAGAAGGCACATCAGGAGCAGCAGGCCAAACAATAAGGACACAGACAGACAGACAACAGAAGGGACAACAGACAGACAGACAGACAGGAACAAAATGAAATGGGAGCACAGCAAGGACAACACGAACGAAAAGGGACAAGCCAGACAGGCCACAGAAGGGACAACAGACAGGCCAGACAGGCCAACAGAGGACACAGACCGGCCTAACAGAAGGGACATCAGACATGAACAGACACAACGAGGAATACAAGAAAGATCAGATCAACCAAAAGAAGGGACCAGACAAGACTAGACAGCCAAACAGAAGGGAACAGACCAGAGCATATGCAGCTCAACAGAAAGACACCGCCAAGACAGATCCAAAGAAGGAACACTAGACAGCCAGACAGACAGAACAGCCAACAAGGGACTACATGACAGAACAGACAGGGAACCAAAATGAAGGGGACTACCAGCGACAGACAACCAGCCACAGAAGGGACACATGAATGCGACGCGACAGACGCAACAGATATGAGAACAGACAGACAGACAGGCCAATAAGAGGCACACGAAAAATGCAAACAAGAACAGAGCCTACCGAGGACACGACAGAAGAGAGCACAGACGGACCGACAACAAATTACCAGACAAGAGACAAGAAGACACAGACTGAACGAGACAGCAACAGAAGGACACAGACAGACAAGACGGCCAACAGAAGGACAGATTAGACAAAAAAGACAAGTAACAGGCACAGAAAGGGAACAAGACAACACAGAAACGACGGCTAACAGAGGACACACAAGACAGCAACATGAAGGAAAGAACGACGGCCACCAAAGGGTACACAGAAAAACAGACAGCCAACAGAGGGCACAGACGCAACAAGAGGAACACGCGCAGAACGAACAACGACGGACCAACAGAGGAGCACAGAAAAAAGAAGAAAACAGACAGCCACAAGACGGGACACAGAACAGAACAGACCAGGCACAGAAGGGAACACAGACCGAACAGACAGGCCAAACAGAATGAGATCACAGAATGACAGGCCAACGAAGAAGGGAACACAATGAAGGACAGACACAAAACCGCAAGGTGAACACTAGACAGACAGGCAACCGAAGGAGAACAGACGACAGACAAACAGAGGCGACACAGATAGAAGAGACAGGCAGCTCCAGAAGGTGACACAGAAGAGACAGAACAGCCAAAAACAGAAGGCGGACAATAAAGACAGACAGGCCAACGAAGGGAATACACAAGAGCAGATCAGCTCCAACAAGAAAGCGAACCAAGACATGACGGCCAAGCCACAACAGAAGGGAACAACAACAGATCAGACAGCAACAGCAAGGACAAAAAGAGAAGGTGGGTATCTGGGAGCTATTGTATAAAGGACTGGGGGGTAGATTCGGAGGGAGTACATGGCCAAATCTGGACAATTAGCATTGAACACAATCGCAGACTCCACTAGGTACAGCAGGGACAACAGAACAGAACAAGAAACAGGCGAGCGAAACAGAAGGGGACACAACAAGACAGACAGCGCACAAAAGGAACACCGCAGACAGACGCCACAGAAGGGGACGACTGGAGACATTCGAGTCAGACAGGCCTAACAGAAGGGACACAGGACAGCAGTGACTAAACAAGCGGCAACTGAGAACAGAAGGCGACGCAGAGAGAACACGAGAACCTTCAGTGTCAATGAGACAGAGAACAGTAGAGTGTGACACAATTGCACACACAGTCTGCGTATAGAGAGTTAACGCAGAGTGGGGCTGCCCAACTTTTAAACAGAAGATATAGTGCGAGATAAGAAAAGATCTTAAGATGGTCTTGAGGAGTTAGGTTAGAGTAGATATGCTCGTCGTTTAACGCGTTTCAACTTATACGGATTGATGTCTACTTAGATACTTCTAAAGCAGGATGGGGAAGATGCGACCACTGGCAGTTGCTAGCGAGAAATAGCACACACTGTTTAAGACCCAGGTGATTACGATTTAAAGAGTAGGCGACAAAGTCCGTATAATTGGTTGATACTGAGTCACGGCGTATTTTATAGAAAGCAAACAAAAAGCCATACGTTGGCAAGCACAGTCGAGGTCTGAAAAAATCCCTGTATTGGCAGTAAGATAGAAGATAGCGAAGCATTGAGATATGGGTTCAATCTAGACTTACGGCTATTTCTCTGACTTTAACAACACGAATCACACTAGAATTTATCTGCGGCGATCCAAGGACAACGAATTCCCACGTCTTGGGAAGATAGCAGGCCACTCTTCTATACATATCGCAGCGCGGTTTGTCAGCCAGCGGGTGTATGATCGGTCGACGTGAGGAAAATGTTGCTGCGCACCCCGCTGAGAAATTAATACAGGTCCTTTGCACAACGGGTTTTTCTGGGTTTGATCGGAAACGGTTATATCGGTACGCGAGTTACACTCTAAAGGTGCGAGCTAGCATCAGAGTGTCTGATATGAAACAAAATAAGATAATTTGGTTTTAGGACGAAAATCCGTGCTTGGCTGTGACCTGATTAACCATCACAAGCCTTCGGGTGGGCTTTCAAGCACCTTAGTCTTTACTGTACCTAGGATCTATCAATCCGATGGACCGTTATCTGTTACTCATGCCATCATACCCAGCGCCGGGGTCGTCCACTCCGAGGGTTAATGGCGCCGCACGCAGGAAGCAATGATACAGGTGTATTTATCTCGTCGCTATCACATTGGATCTCGCCACAAAAATGAGAAGACACGAGCACTTCAAAGAGCAATTTCGTGACGGGTGTGATTATGTGGCAGATAACTATGGATAGTAAAGCTCTGATGTCACTACGATCAGCAGTCACACGGCTAGGAAATGAATGGACGCCAACTACTCAAGTGAGTAGATACGGGCAGCTTCGGAGCGAGCCGTTTCTTACACGTCGACAATTATAATATTCTTCACAAATTTTGATGTAGTGAGTTTCGTGCGTTCTCTTCCCCATTAGTTTAGTACCACCCCTTATAGAATTGAAGCGATTCTCGACACGAATGATAATCGGGGCGCTCCCCTTCCTCGTTGACTTAGTCTCGTTATGAACTACGGGATGACACACACCGATGCGCACTAAGAAGATAGGCGGACGCGTCAGTGGATGCAAACATTCATTACCCCGGAGAAGTTTCTGATTAGGAATGGTTTAGCTGGCTAGGCATAACACCGACCTACTATCAATACGTTACTCGCCCTGTCCAAAAAAATCCTAATTTACGTACATCATACTAAACAAACACGCCGCATTTGATGCGAGGTATCTTTCCACACACAAATATCCACACAAAGTTAAGATAGCAGGATTAACACGATCTGTACAGTTTAAATCTTGGTTGTAGGGGTCATCTTGTACAATGAACAACTAAGGATTATACATGAAGAACTTTGCAACTTGTGTTTTTACATTAAAATAGCAGTGAACCCCGAAGTGTGAATAAAGCTGAACAAATTCGACAGTATAGCTCTATTAGGTTTGTACAATCAGTTGGAGTGCTCTGACATCGACTGACACAACATAAATAAAATATATGGTCTAAGAGCGGAACATATGTTCGTTAACAGCAATAACGATTAAGGGCAACAAGACTCACACCCGGACTTTGAAACAAAAGGGATAAAAAACGGTTTCATCATCCTCCCAGCCACGGATTTGATCTATCTTCACATTTGGAGGCCTAAACTCATATTCTTACTATTACATCGGTCCATACACAATAAAAAGCTAGGGTTTGCGTGGTTCTTCTCAAACTCCTGGGGGATCTGGTATTCATGAAATATGGCTCTTATAAGTATTTTCGCTTCAAGTGATTTTACTCAAGGGGCAATCTCACTCAGGTTTTTGTCCTTTATGTTCTAATGGATAACTATGGCACACATGTCATGAATAATGCAGTTCACACTATACCCACATTGGCATCCTGTGTGTAATAAGACGCAGTGAATGAATGAGGAGTGTGTGCTAATTGATAAAGGTCGCTTTAATAGTAATTGTGGTAAGTGTTTGTGGTTTGCGTTTCATGTGAGCAGTATAAGTGTGTAGGTCGTTAGTACAAGTCAGAGGGTGAGGCGGAATAAAGGAATGTGATATCTGATCCTTGGTAGGCACGAGGAACCGGCGGTCAGTAAACATCCAAGACAAGGTGGACAGAAACAAACATATCTGTCGCTCAAGGCAAGGGGAGCCAAGGAGGTGAGTCTGCGGCATGAAGCCCAACAGCAGGAAGCTCAACAGACCAAGATCTGAGATCCCCAGACGGTGGTATAGAGCGGAACATACGGTCTGAAGGAACGCCGATGATAGGATAAGATATGATGGATCAGTGGGATTAAGGAAATCTGCAGATCGAGAAGTAAGAAAACGTGATCGAATTGGACGCAATACTATGTACTGGACTGAGTAGATTCAAACATTTGCTATGAGAAGATGTAGTACGAGCACATATCATTAGGGGTTAAATTACTCAAGGCTGGGAGTAGTATATGCCGGATTCAAAACCATTCGAGAGCCACAAATGATGTTCATTAAACCGGGGGTTCACCTACTTCGAGCCATCTAACAATTTGAATCCAGAGAAGTCGGAACATTCCGCAAGCCGGCTGCAGAAAGATCTAATACTCTGGAGCCTTGGTTGGACTATAAATATTAGAAGAGTGGAACAGACCTAGGCTTCTGGGGAAGTGTGGAATAGGTGGATGCCCATGTCCTCGAATTCAATACTAGTCGAACTGGTAGGGCTGTACAGAAGAAGATGGAAAGCCGCGTTGTTCTTTTTATTTTTGCGGCACACACCGTGTTTCAGAATATTATTTATTATGGTAACCATTCTAGAGATAATTGTATAAGTTTGTGTGATAGCTTGTGTAACATATTAGTTATACTGTTCCTGGAGCGCAAAATTGATCTAGGAGTCAGGAGAAGAGCTAGTTAATTGTTACTGTTTTGGCGGTAGTGTGAAAGATGCGTGATGTGTCTGTCCCTAAGATATAAGAATATCATATAGTATATCAGTCTTTGGAAGATGATTAGCTGGTATTTAGGCTATTTCAATGGGACTGTCCTAGACCCATTTGTAATTGGGTTCCCTATTCTGTCCTTTTGTTTTTTCAGGTACTACTGTCTGTCCCTTTCTGGTTGTTAGGACCTAATGTGTTATATTTGTCTTGTTTTTTTCAGGACCTATTGTTTGTCTCTCCTTTGTCTTTTGTTATTCAGATCATCTTTTCTGGTCCCTTGTCTGGTATTCTTACTTTAGGCTGTGCTATTTCGACGATTATACGGTTTTATCAGCACCGCCTGTTAAGAGCTTGTTAAAATTTCATCATCTCCTCTATTGGAACAGTCAAACATAACTGTGTTACAATAGTAATATTTCATAGGACACTTTGTGTATTTAGGGACTTCTATTACAGTTTTAATATCATTAAATTGGCATAGTATCTGAAATAATGCCAAAACTTGTTAGTAGATTTGCCTGATAAATATCGCAGGAAAATTAATATGCCATTACCTATTACATCATACAGGGATCCAGGATTGTTTGAAGAACAAAACTAGATGATTTTAAAGTTGTGATTGTTGTACACTGGTAATAGCGTAGTAATATTGAGGTTTAAGGAAAATTTGGAATGATATAATTTGGTTGCTTGTAGGATATGATGTTTATATCTATTGATTCCCAATTATGTCTGTGATATGCTGGTTCCTATAATGGTTACTTGGCTGTATAAATAAACACATTTTGGATTGTCCTAGATTGTTTCTTCAATAAGTCAATAAGTACAATAATACAAATTAAGTTTAAACACAATCTCTGCCACTACGGTTCTCTACTCTATTGTAATTTAACATAGCATAGGTGCAATTTGTAGGTATACCTTTGGTGGATTTAGGAATCAGTTTAACCATAAGATTAAGGGTATGGGTTTACAACACGATGATATATCTGGCAATTTATGTGAATGTTTAAATCAATGATGTTGGTTAGTTGATTCTAATAAGACATGATGTTTTTTTTACAGTGTAAGTGGCTGTTATTTAGTTTTTCTTTATTAACTCTAAGTAAGCTATGGTATTGTTTGTGGTATGTCACTTCCTCTTTTTGCTCTAAAAAGATACGTGTTTTGTGAAGAGTCGATGTTAATACAGTAGGCCCACTTGGTGAATAGTGGTGCACAAACCAGGGCTGATCGCGCTCCAAAAATCTGTTGGATAGAACTTCTAATTTAGGTTTTTCATACAATATTCTTAAGTATAACTTTCTAATATTATTTTTACTAAAATTTCCTTGTTAAAATTGTTAAAGTCAAAGGTGTTCTTAATTTTCATGGTTTTATATATGTAATCGACACTTTAGGGTATTGGGGTGATTGGTTTGTGGTTAGTAGGGCGCTATTTTTTTATCTATGGAATTATATTTTTGATGAGAATGAATAAAATCTGTTTGCCTATCTATGCTGGTTGCAAAAAAATAAGAGTTGTTGTAAGGAAACATATTGGTTTTAATTGAAGTGCTCTCACAGTATAAGTGCTTCACATGGAGAAGGTGAAACCCTAATAAAAAGAACAAATCAATAATTCCAAAATATGGGATGAAAATCCCTGGCGTTAATACCTCAACTTTATTGTGTCCGAGCCTGGTTAGCAGAGGCGGAATATCTAGGGAGATACTAGCTGGCGACTGTGTAACAAATGATTTGTTACTATAGAGGGTTGGTTTTTTTTTTAATAAAAATTTGGATTTATCATTGTAAGTCCATTTGCATTTTTCTAATTAAATTCTGAATATAGTTTATAATTCTATTTAGCCCTAATTTGGCGCTGAATAGCTCATTTTTCGGTTACTAGTGCTGGGCAGCCTGTAACCTTGTCTTTCTTATCTGTGGCTGTCTGTCTGTTGTTGTCCTTGTGCTGCTGATTCATGTCTGTGTCGCTTCTGTTGGCTTGTCTTCTGTTGTGTCCTTCGTTGGCTGTCTGTCTAGTCTGTGGTCCTTCTGTTGCTGTCTGTCTGCTGTGTCACCTTCGTATGGCTTTCTGTCTGTTCTGTGTCCTTCTGGTTGCCTACATGTGTCTGTTGCTCTGTGTTCGCGTTCTGTTCGGGCTCTTGTTCCCTGTGACTTTGCCTTGTCTTGTTCTGATCCTTGTCACCTTTCTGTTGGCTTGCTGTGTACTCGTGTCTTCTGTTTGTCGTCTGTCTGTGTCTTTGTTGCTTCTGTCTGTGTCCCTTTCTGTTGGCCTGATCTTGTCGTCTTGTGCCTTGTATGCTTTTGTCCTGTCTGTTGCTGTCCTTCTTGTTGGTTCTGTCTTAGATTGTCCTTTGTAGGCCGGCGTCTGTGTACTTCTGTTGGTCTGTCTTGTGTGTCCTTCTGTTGGTCCTGATGTCTGTGCCCTTCTGTTGGCCTTGTTCTGTCTGTGTCCCTTTATGTTAGGCTGTCTGTCTGTCTTAATGTCCTTCAATTGTTGGCCGTCTTCTGTCTGGGTGTCCTTCTGTTAGGCCTGTCCGTCTGTCTAGGCTGGTCTGTGATCCCTTCTGTTGGCTGTCTGTGTCCCTTCTGTTGGCTTCGTTGTCTGTGTCCTCTGGTTGTGCCTGTGTCGTCTGTTGGGTCCTTTCGTTGGCCTTTGTCTGTGTGCCTTATGTTGCCTGTTGTCTTGTCTGTGTCACTCTGTGACCTGTTGTTGTCTGTTTTTCTGTTGGCTGTCTGCCGTTTGTCCTTTCTGAATTGGCCTGTTCTGTCTGTTTTGTCCTTTCTGTTTGGCCCTGCTGTCTGTCGTGTCCTTCTGTTTGGCCTCGATCTGTTCTGTGTCCCTTCTGTGGCTCTGTCTTGTCTGTGTTCCTTTTTTGGCCTGTTGTCTGTCTGTGGTCTTCTGTTGCCTGTCTGTCTGCTGGCTGTTGTGTCCCTTCAACTGTTGGCCTGTTGTCTGTCTTGTCCCTTCTTTTGGCCTGTTCTGTATGTTTTGTCTTCTGTTGCCTGGCTTCTGTCTGGTGGTTCTGTGTCCTTCTGTTTGCCTGTCGTTTGTCCCTCTGCTGTTGGCTTGTTGTCTGTTTGTCCTTCTGTGGCCTGTCTGTGCGTCTGTGCCTCTGTTGGTTTGCTGTTGTTGGTCACCTCTGTTGGTCGCTGTCTGTCTGTGCCTTCTGTTGGCCTGTCTTTCCTTCTGTTGCCTGTCTGCTGTTGGTCCTGCTGTTGGCCTGTCGTTGTGTATCCTTTGTGGTCTGTCTGTCCTTGTCTCTGTTGGCTGTCTGTCTGTCTGTTCTGGTCCCCTTCTGATTGGTCTGTTGTCTGTTGTCCTTTCGTTGGCTGTCTGCTTCTGTTCCGCTTCTGATGTCTGTCTGTTTGCGTCGTCTGTCTGTTTGTCTAGCTATATTACACAAAAAAATTTCCCTCTCAGGGTGTAATAGATTTATGGTAGGCTTGTTATTCTATGTAAATTGTAGTTAAGCTACTCTTTCGAGAATTGATGATGATTTTTGTTGTGAGTAAAGTTGAATATTTTCTTATTGTCTGGTAATGTGTAACATTTCCAAACTTTGATATTCAATTAGATAAGATGGCTCACTTACTATATTTTACTTAAGTAGGTCCCATGCTACGTTAGATTGTTTAAAGTCTTGGATTTCACTTGATTGTGGAGTAAACTCAGTGACTATGCTTGGTCCGTGCGAGATTTCGGTAGTACGTTTGTCCTGCGGTTAACAATTAACTTTTTAAATTCTGAAACTACTTCATATTGTATGAAGCAATCTTTGGACAAGGGGCACTTAATATTGTAAGATATTCAAGACTCTTTCACCCCAGAGTCTGGAGTTTGGCCAAAACTGCACACAAGTGACAAATTTATAAAAAATCTTCTTACAACACACACTGTCAAAGAAACTAAAATGATCATAGTGATGTCAGAGCAGGAGGCGCCTCACTACCCAGAACAATGACTAAATATGTGGTTGATCACTGCGGGTAAGGGATTAATGACCCCAGGTAAGCCAAATCTTGCTACAGTATGATTATGTGTAAACCAATTGAAATAACAAGTACATTTCTTTAATGCTATTGATTAAAATTTAAAGCTAAATGAATATTGAATTGAGTCAGAGCAATGTATGTTATCCTCTCCACGTAGATCACCCTATAATCAAATGTCTACACCATGCAGACGAAGATTTCCTCTTATCCAAATGTTTGGGTCAAAAAGTCAAAGGTTAGCACACTGACGACATCAAGTAGCCAATATAGGGTTTCAGACAAGGATAATCCATTTCATCTAGTCACATATCAATCATATGACTACCATAGGAGAACATGTTCTATGTATTGGGTCCAAGGACTGTGCATCGAAGAGAGCAGATGGTTTTCGGGTGTTTAAGCATTATCCTTTTCTCCTCGCAGCACCATATATACGTTAGGACTACCATGGTTAACATTTGAAATTTGGATTCAAGTCATCACAACTGGACATTCATAATGTTGCCATCGAAAGTCTTGTTACAAAAGATCATTCAAATATAAATGTGAACCAATTAAATATTCAGGCCATAAATTGCAAACGACTTAGATTAGCGTCATTAATGTCGCAAAGACCAGGTTTTTGACCGTTAAGGGGCGTGATAGCCTGCTTGTTTAATTGTACCTTATTGTCAATCAACGACAATCCCAACGAAGGAATATTTTAAAGATATGTCATAAAAATTGTGACAAGGGGGGGGGGTATGTTTGAAACTTTCTTTTTTCTTGAAGTTCCAAACGAAAATGCCAATTTTAATTAAGATTCATGTTTCTCTGATAATGTGGTTCAAAACTGTAACAGAATGCTGGTTCTTGTTCACATAAAAGTAAACAATAAATACCAACGGCAAAGTGATTTTTTTACCCTGCAAATGAAAGGAGGCACGGGAGGTAGTACGATGAACTAAGAGATAGAAATGGAAGACATAGTGATAATCATAGCATCCTTTTCAGATGTCAGTATTTGAAGAACTTATGTGATAAGGTTCCCAAACAAGTGTGAAATTTGATCTAATTGTTTCTCGATTCTTATTGTAGTTATTAATATTATTATTCTTTTTATTATTATCTTACCGGTACTTTTTTGTCTCGTGAAGTGTTCTACGAACCACTGGTACAGGATCATATGTAAAAACTTTTTAGGTGTCTTATATCAATTTGAGGTTTCGAACGACGATAGTCATTTTCTGAGAAAGGCAGTAGATTGCTGACGTTGCATTGCATTTTTGGTTTCCTAACCGAATCAGGTCAACTTTTTATGTCACTTGAATGCATTTCGATTTATACAGGTAGGTAAACTGAACCTCTGAATGATTGTATAATAAAATTTCGATTTTAACTCAACTGTGCACGTGTGCTCCATATTGGATTGATGATATACAAAATTCGCCTAATGAATTAATAGACTATAAGATAATAATTGAAATGTATTTAAGCATATAGGTAGCACAATAATATAAGTTCTACATCCACTGATGTAATAAAGATATGGCTAACGTGCCATGCGCATGACGTGCATACTCTTTTAAATCAATTTTCAATGACTCATAAGTTGTTTGTTTCTTGTTGAAATACATTTAAAAATTGTATTGTGAACATCTTAGATTGGTCTTAAGAGAGGGTTATAGTCAAAATTCAGTTTCAGCACGTGCATGCGCGTGCTGAATTACTGATTGGACATTTATGAAATTGCTGTACTTTTAAAAAATGATCCAACAGTATCAATATAATCTGTAGATATAATTGAATGTCTTTTTAATGGTATCAAGAGTAATATACCTATCGTCTCACGTACGCGTGTGTGCAGTGCATTACTTTTTTCGTCATTTCTCGATACAAATGGCTCAAATTTCGAATATAAGACGTGAAATCAATTCAAATTTTTACTGTAGGTTTAATGACATGAGTCCTATAAGAACTGGGCAAGAAAAATATTTTTATCAATATTGCGTGCGGTGAATAGCGGTGCATTGTAATTCTGATGTCTAAATTTATTATTACTCTATGAGATTTTCCATTTGATGAATTGTTTGGAAATGTATATATCAGATATTATTGGGACTCTTGTTAATTGGTGAATGTCAAAATCATTATCCGGCACACGCTCGCAGTGCGCTGAAATCTGATTGGATGATATTCGTATGTGCATATATCTCCTTTAATGAGCTTTTTGAATAAATTTGGATTCATAGTGATATGCTGCATAAATCTAACAAGGGCATTATTATTGTGGAAAAATGGTGAGCGCATAGTGGTGTATATGCCGTGCAATTTTTATACATATTTCGGGCTCTCTGTCTAATCTTTTACTGACGTTAGAAGTGGTCTCATGTACAGATTGGTATAGGTAAAAAATCGCTTGCATTAAAACAAAATGTAACACTATTGCTGAATGGGAATGTTTGGGGAACATCCGTAACGGTCCCGATTACTAGGTACTAGTTACTTTTATTGTACTGAATTAAAATGTCATTAAGGTAAATTTACACTATTGAGTATATTTTGTATCCTAAATTATTGCATAATTAAATTATTTACATTACAAAAGTATCTCTGAAGGCTTATGCTGTGAACTATTGCACATCCGATAGATGTAAAGGTCGTCTGCTTCTTGCATTCTTTTTAAGTTATTTGTAAGGGTATCAAGCTTAATGTTCACTACTCTATCAAGTCACTATTTCTCTTCACTAACATTGCAAACAACCGATTACAATGGTCTTAGTAGGCTAAACATGGATTTTAATTCTTTCTTTTGAGATTTCATCATTTTGGGGTTCTAGAAAGATAAGTGCATCTCTTCACAGGGCTTGGTTTTGTTTAATTAATTGATTTCACAAATTATACCATTTCCATTTCATTTCAGCACTTCTGCACAAGTTTTATTAATATAATGATGTAAGTAAAAATCTATTGTTTGAGAATATTAAAGCACAAATTAGTCCGTACATTTAATGACTCATTTAAAAACCTCGTATTAAGAAATGGATTTGATTGAATGGCATAATACACCTCATACTATAAAAGTTTTAGAATTTAATTGTTTCTGCACACAAGGAATCATTTTTTTTTAAATGAATGTTGTGTGTGTGCATTTTAATAATCTGTAATAATTTTTGTAGTACTTTTGCTGTGGGCTGTTTGTGGTGTTTTTCAAACCTGACAAAGAGTTAGTTATAGAGATGATGATGAAGGGCTATGATTTGTAGGATTAGAATTCAAGGAGAAGTTTTCGCAAGATGGATAGAAATTAATGTAACTGATAGAGCTTATTAGTGCTAAAAGGAAAAACTCTTCTCTCTGTACATTTGTTCAACTGTCTAATTGTTCTAACTGTAAAATGTAACTTTGTCATCACTATCTATGTCAACAATATTGTCTCCTCTACTCATTCCACGCCGGTCTCGTCCATTGAGAGTGGGTTTAATGTGCTGTTATTGCTATCATTTTGTAATGATAAATTTGCTATAACAAGAGTGGATCAATAGACAAAGTAGTGAGGCTGATTCCCAGGACGACGATTCACAACACGTGAGGGCGATACAAAGCGCGTGCACCGCTCAA